>CAHIKZ030001507.1:565000-576096 GCA_903632075.3 Acanthosepion pharaonis | reverse complement strand
TTTGCGATGATGGATGTCTCGCCATTTAAATCATTAACCTTTGCATTTAGTTTTTGTGTGAATAATTCATGTATTTGTAAATTGATTGCACGTTTATTGTAATTTAAATAACTGATCCAAGTGCGACTTTTGGATAATAAGTGCGACATTACTGTAATTATTGAACAATATAGTTCATGCCACTTTGACAGAAAAATTTACCAGTAAAAAATTTGTTCATCACCATATTTTATATGAACGCACAACCTTTAAAAATTCAAAATCAAACTCAGCGTTGCTTCTGCGCGTTCCAAAAATAATAACTTATTTTCAATAGCATTTTCGGATACAACAATACATATATATTCGTTGTCCTCTTATTACTAAGAGAAAAAACAAGAACAACATCTATTATATACCTGAAGATGTCTGTAGGAACAGACGAAAGCTTGTAGTAAAAATAAGAACTAATACGGCAGAAATTTATATAAACAAGGATCATTTCATTCATAACGGATTCGGAGGTTTTTGTATATTATTTGAATTGTTTGCGATGATGGATGTCTCGCCATTTAAATCATTAACCTTTGCATTAGTTTTTGTGTGAATAATTCATGTATATATATATATATGTGTGTGTGTGTCGGTGGGCAGCTGAGGACGTGACCTAGCACAATCAAGGATGACCTAGCAGTACTATCGGGTTCACAAGCAGTTGGTCTTCGACGATGGAATCGCGATTGGCTCGCCATTTCGTGTGGCCTGGTTTGTGCAGCGATGGTCCGTGATACTGTACTTGCTCGGGAGGAAGCCGATTCAACCCAACCAGGGTGAAAACCGATACAAGTCAAGTCATATATATATAAAACTCACTAAATATTTGAAATAATATAGAGTCGACCGCCTTGATTTCCTAACATCCCTCCTTTGTTTATTTACGTTTTCCAAACCAGCATTTTTCGAATTTAGAATTTGTATTTCTTATTTCCAACATTATTTTCCTGTTAAAAGTTAATCTAAGCTTAAATTCAAAATTCAACTACAATTCTTTTAATTTTTTTACCTCCAATAATATTCCACCCCAACAGTAATATATATCTCGTACGATCAAGAAAAAAAAAACAATATCGACCCAACATATAAATAAAAATAAATATAATTCCAGCACTTGAAAATTGCTTCGGCATGAAACTCCGAGTTGTGCATGTAATGTAAGATACCACGTATATTGCTTAATATATATATATATATATATATATATATATATATATATATATATATATAATCACCAGCGATAATGGCACTAAGACGCAGAGGCGTTCTGAGAGTAAATGTGAAGAAAAGAGCTTAAAAGAAGAAACCGGAAAAAATACTCCTAAACATTGAACAATGGATAAACCTCTAATTCTTTGAAAAAGTACGGGTAGGATTATGAGCCGAACGATAGGCTATACGCTAGATCAAGGGTCGGCAAGCTGCGGGCCGGATTCGGCCCGCGAACGCATTTTGACCGGCCCGCGAGCCTGATTACCAATGACTAATTTTAACATGAGAGACGACCTTCAAATGAAATTTGTTTTATGGCATTTTCCATAGAATGTCTACACATCTCAGTGCACTAAAAATATTAGACTATCTGCCAGTTATCTTTCATGAGACTTATTTTACCAAGATGCTTTGCCTTCGTTTAATATCAAATAATGGATACATATTTATGATCCTTGGCTACATTAAAAGATAACAGAAGCGAAAGGAACGATAAAGTGAAAGAGGCCAGGGAGGGACTGACATGCGAGGTAGCAGAAATCTAAAGACAGTTAAACATACACGCATTATACATATATGCCTCATGAATCTGTGGATGATACCACATGTGTACGTACGTAAGTGTATGTTTGCAACTATTTGTACTCGTATGTATGGGTATATGTGCTTCGTTTTTGTTTGATATGTGTGTGTGTGTGGTTCGTTTTTGGGACAGTTTTCAAACCTACACGTCATAATTTCATCCATTTCACTTCGGTTGATTTTTTTCACTTTGAAGTATTTTGACGTTCCTTGAGGAAATGTAAGTTTTGTCAAGTGTTTTTTAATTTTAGATTTTCTTTTCTTTTTCTGATTGCTCAATGTTTATTTTCATTATGGTTTTAAATATTTAGGTTCACAGGAGTCTGCATATGTAATTTTCTTTAATTTGTCATTAATGGCCTTCGTCCGGCCCGCGACCCGTCATTATAACACGATCCGGCCCGCGGAGTCGAATGAGTTGCCGACCACTGGTCTAGATAGAGAGAAGCCAGGTAATGTCGGTGAGAAAGTGACTGAAGTCAAGATGCCAGGTCAGGACCGATAATTTTACAGACCCTTCTTTGAATTTTGTCAAGAATCTCGAAATATACAACAGGAGCATCAGACCAGGTGTGGTGGGTGTATTCAACGTCTATGTATGTCTATATCTATTTCGGTGTCTACATTTCTTGTTTTCTTATTTCATTTTCTCGAGAAAACTATATGTCTCCGATACCTATGTTTTTAATCATTTCACCCCAAGCAAGGCGAGAATGCCAATATTGGCTGTGGGTTGGGATTACAAGGAGTGAATATGAAAGTGAATAAGAAGATTCAGCATGGGGAGAAGTGTGGAAAGAACAAAAAGAAACAGGATTCAAGACAGAAGATTGCGATTGACGTTACATTTAAATTTATGTAGTTGTAGTTATCAGGGAAGCAAGAAATCAGAAGGGGTTTCCACACGCGGGAAGTGAAAGAAAAGAAACTTTCAGAAGAGAAATGGCGGCTGCATCTAGCTAGTTCACAAATTGAAACAGACCTAGTTGCTCATCTAATTGTACGCTTAAATTTATATAATCGAGGTACTAAGGGAAGAAAGCTGATCAGAACAGTGACAAGAAAATATTTGTAGAAAAGACAGAGGGAAACCACGTCACGTTGATGGAAAGTAACTGAAGTCGAGATCTCTGGTCAGAATAGATTATTTACAAACACTTCTTCGGATTTTGACCAGAATCTAGAGAGTTGCAACAGGAGCAGAAGACCAAATATGGCAGCTGTATTCAAGGGAGAGTCAAATGGTAAATTTATACATGTGCACATTTTGAAAATTTTGAGCGTTTAATTATAGAAGCTGCTGTCGAATAAATGTCTTTCGGCTGTCGTTTTGCAAGCGTCTTTCTTTTTGTTCTAATCGAAGTATAACTTTTGAATCAGTCTGTATTATATTACTGTGTTTACATCTCTTTTCGATTTCTTTTTCCATTTTTTACATGTTTTTATTACTTTTATTCTCCTAATTCTGTATGCCATCTTGTTTTTCCTATTCTTTTTAATCCTTTTAGTCTTCATCCCTGCCAATTCCATTCTAAACACTACTAATTTCATTTGTGCCAGGAGAAATATGTTATGCAGCATCGAGCCTGATCAGTATTTAGATGGATGACCGCTTAAAAATACCAGTTGCTCTAAACGGCTGGTGTAATGGGTAATGGCTCCGAATTGTTAGTCGGAGATCAAAGTTCCACTTCCAGTTGAGTGCGTTATAATCATTTACATGGAAAAAAAGCCCCTGGAAAATGTATGAATCCGTCTATTCTACCCCCAGCCATGGCTTAATTAGAAAAATCTTTTTGTGGAGATGAACACACCTCTGCAGAATATGATGTTGACTTATCCAAATAACATGTATACTTACCACGAGAATCGTCAGCAGTGTTAGCCACTCACGGAGTATCTGTCTCCACACCTGGGGCTTTCCTTCCGGATTCTTCTAGAGGGGTTGGCAGAGGAGTAGAAGTGGGTTTTCCCCGTCGGGATGGATACTATAGATGTAGCATCTGTTCTCTACCGCATGCCTTCTCTCCTTCCTTGCTTTCCCCACACACACCGTTGCGTGACTTCTGTTACATAGCGATGATATGACCGGCTATGACTAGCTCAGACATGCTCTGGTCAGCTTAGACGAGCTATGACCAGATAAGACCAGCTTAAACAAGCTAAGACTAGCGGCACGAATGGAAACAGTTAAAAACCGACCTTGTGTCACAAGCTGACTCATTTGTGGTGGGGTCAAGTAAATCTCGTGTTAGCCAGGAGCTAAGCACTTAGAGCTTGTCGGGCGGAGAGGAACTCAGACTAGTTCCATGCCTACGGGCAGTCTCGTCTGGAGAGGTAGACAGCACCCGAACACGTGCATGCAGACTTTACGCGGGATTTGTTGCCCGAGCGTACGCGCTCTGACGCCCCACATTAAAATCTGGCCTTGTGTCACATCTCGCCTTGTGGGGAGGTTTTGTGTAAATACCGAGTTAGCCGCAAGCTTAGAGCTTGTCGGACTCTCTGTCTTCGGGTAGAAAGAAACTTGGACGAGGCAATATCTACGGGCCTTCTCATCTGGGGAGGTAGACATCACCCGAACCCGTGTATGCGTCGTCTACGGGGAATTTTGCCCCACCCTATGCGCTCGGAATGCCTCATATTAAAAACTGGCCTTGTGCCTCATGCAACGTTGTGGGTAGGCTTCTTGTAAATACGGAGCTAACCGGGAGCAATGCTCTCAGAGATTTTTGGACTCTCTACCTTCGGGTGGAGAGGAACGCAGAAAGTCTCTGCCTTACTGGAAGTCTCCTCTGGAGAAATGTATACAGAAAACCGACCCCATCTATGCGTGCTCTACGGGGAATTTTTTTTTCCGGAAAGCCCCACATTAAAAAACGCCTTGTAGTGAGGCTTCGGGTAAATACTGAGCTAGCTGGTAGCGAACCTTTTATCCTTACTACTGAATTCAGCAAGACTACGTTGACTCCAAACGATATTGTATTTCATGATTGTGTTATCTTTATTAAATAGAATAAAAACATTACTTAAACCATTATTATCTCATAAAGAATAAAATTGCGTACAAAATGTTTACATTTAGGTATTAAATAACTCACAGATGTTGACATTCCGCTAAATAAAAACAACCGGCAAATTATGAACAAATTAGTATGAACGTTGACCTGAAATAAAGACAATATTCGAAACACTCACTATATGTAGGGTATCCGGCGTAAACATCGAGGTGTGGCTTAGCCGTGTGAACCCGTGTGGAAGGTCGATTTCTCCTGGTACAAGTTGAATTTATTTTAGTATATGTTTCTGTGACACGTACTGAGGAGGCCAAGAGAATTTTTGTAGGATATATTGAATGCAGGGCAAGCAGGAAGAACCAATGAGTAAATTATATTACATTCTTGTGTGTACGGATGGCAAATCAAAGGAAAAAAATGTTATAAACTTTCAAATGATATGTAGAGAAGCAACAAAAATATTGTAGAGATACATGATCGAGAAGAGTCAGGGTATGAAACAGGATTTTTCTTTATCCACTGTGCCATGTGTCCTTGAGGATAAATGTGTTAGTTAGATCCAGTGACAAGACCTAAAGAGTGTGAGTTTAATACCTGGTTAAGGCGGTGGAGAACTTTGAGAGGGGAATTAACAAGAGATAACTGATAACTGACATCCACTAGACATGGCATATGGTACTAGAACAGTCTACCCCAGTGGGTGAAAGAAAGTGTTCAGTTCAACATTAAAAAACACCTGAAGAAGCCCGGAGCGTACAACGGCCGAAACGTTGTGATCAATATGGCAACAAAGATGAAGATGATAGTCCGAACAATGTAAATAGTGTACATAATACCCCATCTCAGAAATATAGACAGATACTGAAGGATTTTTTATAAATATATCAAACGGGGTGATAGATTGCTAAGAAATATAGAGGAAGAGGAAATAATTATAAATATATAGGCATATTGGGATAGCGAAATATGCCTTCCAAATCTAAGCAAAGTATGAAGAAGCCAGTAAAATTTCGTTAGTAATAGAGAAAAAGAGTACAGAAGAGTTATGTAATATCCGTCCTTCTATATGACAGTGAATAGTGGACAATCACCTCACAGGGGAAGAAGGGCGTGAAGGAAAAGAAATGTGGATTTACAGAAGGCTGCTGTAAATACCATGGACTATATTTTACATCAGTAAGGGACAGCTGAAATGTGTTGAGTACATAATGAGGTAAAGCGGGATAGAAAATGTGATACTCACAAGAGGAATGGAAGTCATGAGGGTAAACAGCGTATAATCTACCTAGCGAGCTTGAGTAAATAGATGGCGGAATCAGGTACAAGGGAGATAACAAAAAGAAAATATTATTAAGAGCGACAAAGAACAGAAATAGTGGGTAGCTCTGATCGCCATCAAGAGACACAGCGTACAGAATGAGTTACACAGAATAGACGAAAATAGGTATCATATATATATATATATATATATATATATATATATATAAAATATATATATGAAGAAAAATAAAAAAAAACAAACAAAAATCCTAATATGCAATTATGCTGTTTTAATGTTAATATAATATCAACGTCGGACGTTTCGGTCTAGTAGACCATCTTCAGAACTTATTCAGAAAACATAATTAACATTAGACTATATTTAATTCAACATGAAAAAACCGACGTTGGCATTATATTAACATTAAAATAGCATAATTGCATATTAGGATTTTTGTTGGTTTTTTCCGTATATTTTTCTTCATACTGTCTGATCCATATCCATACATTTGTTTACGCATACACGCACACACACACACACACATATATATATATATATATATATATATATATATATAATTTTTTATTAATGTGTTAAATGAATAAGATTATTGCTGATGAATAAAAACAGTTAATTGTAGTTGCGTTTGTTTTAGTGCATATCTAAACCTCAATGGTTTATTTAATGCCGACAAGAATTTTATTGCTGGTAATATTTATTTTCAAAAATGTGTTATTGGTAATATTTTTTTTCTTCAAAAATATATTGCTGATAATATATATATATATATATATATATATATATATATAAATATATATATTAAATGTACTATTGGTCATTTTTTTAATGTTCAAAATATATTTCAGGTTATACTTTTTTTAAAAATATTTTTAATATATTTAAATATTGCCGGTATTTCTTTTTTCAAAAATGTATTGCTAATAATTTTTTTTCAAAAATATATTACTGATCGTTTTTTTTTTTTAAATATATTGCTGGTAATGTGTTTTTCAAAATGGATTGCTGGTAATTTTTTTCGAAAAAAGTATTGCTTGTAATATTTTTCTCAAAAATGTATTGCTGGCATTAAAACCTATTTTTAAACTTTGTTTTGACTCCAGTTTGGGGAGTATCTATTTACCCATAGCTGGGATCCTAACAGGTGCTACCACTACGGGTCAGGGTAGACCTTGGAAACACCAGCAATTAAGAGGTGGTTCCACGCTCCTCAAAACCTTCTGATCAGAGACCTTGTTGCCGGATGTAGTTTATCGACATACCCATGACGGGCTAATTGTGGATTCAGTAATAACAGTAAAACGTAACACAATGAAAACTGTATCGGTACCGAGGCATATTAGATAGTCAACAGCAAAATATCACCGCCATGTTAAATTAAATATTCAGATCATTAAATCTATCCGCAAAATTCGTTCATCATCACCATCATCATCCTTATCATCCCCTTGAATTTTATATTCGTTGGACGGGTCCGAATGCAGAAGCCACACTATCTCTTTTCCACAATGATCTATTTACAGCAGCCATCGATAACTTTGGTACAATCATACCTGTCCATTTTTTGACATAGTCCAACCAGTTTTTGTGTTGGCACCTTCTCCGACCTCCACCTTCAACGGGGCCTTGCATGATGGTCTTAAACAGACTGTCGTGCTTTGTAATGTGTCCAAAAGACACAATTTTCTCCGTTTGGCGGTGGCGTGGAGAGGTCCCTGGTGTCCCACACAGCTTTCAACCCTTTTCGCACAAACTTCTTTTTCTTTTTTGGGGGGGTTCCCAATAGATAATGCCAAAGAGTTTTCTCATGCATTTATTTTCAAACGCTTGGATCCTTCTCTCTGTATCTGCCAAAAGTGTCCATATAGGAGAATGGAGATTATCAGTGAGTTGTACAGCCTGTAATTTGTTTGAAAGCTGATTTTGCTCCTCCATATTACAAAGTTTATTAAAAAAAAAACAAAATAGCAAGCTAGATTAAAACTTTGTTTTAATGGCACATTCTATCATGTTGTAAGCTTCATTTGCATTAATGAATCTTCCTGTTAAGCTGTCAACTTTATCTTCGTTTCTTTCATCATCTCCTGGACTCAAAACAGCTGCATCGCATCATTTCTTAATAAAGATCATTATGTATATTATGGCGTGAACAGAATAGAATAGTTCTGGATCAATATGCCCTTTAAAGGCCTTTGAAAGAACAGGAGAATAAAAAATAATCCATCTATTATCAATTGTACAAGTTTGCCTATTTCTTGCTATGACAGCAGTTCTTCCTCCATTTTTAGGTTATTTTCTTCTTTAACTTCGCTTTTAGTTTCATTTATGAATTGTTTTCGATAAAATTTCTCTCATTGTACATTTTTCATACATGATGCTTGTGGGTTCATTGTACCGCAAGGACCATGAACCATTTGCGTTGTGATAATCTCATATAGTTCAGAATCTAAGTTAGGATCAGTTATTTTAGCACTAATGATTTTATCATTATCATGTTCCCTAACCGTAAAAAACCCTGTGGTAAGCCTCGCTTCTACCATTCAACGGTATATGTTTAGGATTTTGTTTTTTCCCAAAGAGTCCACTATTTCTTTGAATGATTGCTTTGTTTAATTTAGTGAGTTTGAACACACTCGCATTGATATCATTTCGATCTTTAGGGTTTTTTTTTCTTTTTGTATTTTTTTAAAATTATTTTAATCAATTTTTTTTTTAATTTTTTTATCTGAAATCTTTAGGTTTTTTTTTTAAGAATTCTTACATTTTTTTCATTCAGAGTTTTTTTATCCTTCTTGTTAAATATTTTTAACTTCTTTTATGAGATTTTTTATATTCATTATTTACTTTGTTGAGAATTACTAGATTTTTTTTCATTAAGATTTTCACTCTTGAAGCTGATGATTGACTAAAATATGCATTTAACTAATAGTGTGTTGTCAACTAAAAATGATATAAACCTCACTTCAAAACAACGAGATTCTAAAACGTAATTGAATAGTTCTCACAAATTAAATAAATGAAAAAAGAAAGATAATTCTCCACTTTAGATGTTCAAATGCTGGTGATAGTATTCGCCATTAAAGGGCAGATAATCCATGTTTGATTTATTGATTAATGTCGTCTCCCTTTCTTCCTTATTTTTACTGATTTTTATCTCTTATTAAAAAAAAAACCTTGATTTAAAAAATTGACATAACCTTTCAGCTATTTTAAAAATTTTATTTTTACTATTGGTTTATCTAACCGAGATCTGAAACCTCGTTGCATAACTGTTTTTATAAAAGAATTAAAAAAATATTTCTTGTTGGTTTATTTAAGCGAGAAACGCTATTCTCTAGAACGAAGTAGCTTGAAGATATAAATCAATTTCCTTTCATCGTCGAATAAAATTAAAATCTATAATATTCATCATATTTTACAATAATTATTATCCGAGTCTAATTTTAATAAAATTCTAATTCAAAATATTTGTAGATTTTTGTAAATATTTTTTGGTAATTTTTTGTAAATTATCTTTGGGCAAATCAGAGTATTTGTTGATTTTTGTAAATATTTTCTGGCAAATGTTTTGTAAATAATTTTTGGCAAATCAGAGTATTTGTCGATATTTGTAAATATTTTTTGGCAAATTTTATAATCACGATAAAATTTATAACTTTTACTAACACACTGCCTTATCAGCAAGAAATATAGCCATGTTCCATGACAGACGGACATAAGATGAAATTTATTTATTTGTAAGATTACTATCCATGACCTAGTGTGGTCGTAGGGTACTGCGCATCTGGGAACATGACCAGATACCAGCTTCTTCCGCAGGTTGCTTCTTCCAGTCGAACGCTTATGGCTTAATTCAAGGGAAATAATTCGTTTGTTGGATCGTTACCGAATCAAGAAGACCATGAGACGAAATTGTAGCAGTCAACAATTTTATTCCATTGCAACCTTCTCGTAAGGGCTGGCTATAGGCAAGCGAAGAAAAGAGAGGTGAAATTGTGGATCGAAAGGCCGTCATGTGTCTATCTTTTCGAGTGAAGGGCGAGCAATGATCTGTTTCAGGCTGCTAAGGACCACTGTCTTATAGAAGACAAGGCTTCCTTATCCTGTAAGCTTTTAATTCCAGAGTCTGTTAGCTTGGTTTTCAGTCCGCTTTTCTCAAGCAGAATAATTTATAGGCAAACGACATTGAAACCTTGTAACAGTTGCTTCTGCATAAAATGCAATTTTAAAATAATTTCAACTAGATTGGAAACAAAAGAGATTTAATCTAGGAAAATAATAAAATCAGACAATAACTACCTAGTTCAAATAAGTCAGGTGACACTATTAACGAATGGATAGTGATTTTCAAAGTGCGGCTTACATATAGCACAAGGCAGAAAGTATTGAGCACCCAGTGAGGATCGAACTTACTACTCAGTCATTAATAACCTAGCAAGACAAGCCTTCTAACCATTACACCACGTCTAAGTGCCCAAATGATTTTCTAAGCGTAGCTTAGATGTGACACAAGGCCGAAAGTACGGAGCACCCAGTGAGAATCGAAC
Source organism: Acanthosepion pharaonis (assembly GCA_903632075.3). Taxonomy (NCBI): domain Eukaryota; kingdom Metazoa; phylum Mollusca; class Cephalopoda; order Sepiida; family Sepiidae; genus Acanthosepion; species Acanthosepion pharaonis. The sequence goes on along the minus strand of CAHIKZ030001507.1, from coordinate 565,426 downwards.
TTACTATTCAGTCGTAACTATCCTAACGAGACAAATTTGTTAACCATTACGCTACATCGACGAATGATAGAGACATTAAGAAATAAGACCTTTTTTTATTAGTTGCTTTGTTTTTTTACGACTTATCAACACTTTGTGAGTTATTTAAATTCGAAACATATTTTGGTTTGGAAGAATAAGTCTTTTGTCGTGAGGATCTATTGTATGAACATTTTTTTTGTATTACAATGACAATGATTTCTCCAAATGCACAATCTACTCTTTAACCCATAACTGGATTAAGGAAATGGATTCATATTTTTTTTCCGACGGTATTTCAGCGGATGTAAATGAAACCGAACCTAACCTGAACTCGGTTCTCCGATTTCTCATATCCCTTATACCACCCGAACCTCCGACGAAATAAAAGAAGAGACGCCCATTAAG
>CAHIKZ030001507.1:545000-562500 GCA_903632075.3 Acanthosepion pharaonis | reverse complement strand
TATATATATATATATATATAATGTCCTTTCATAGTCTGTCTATCTATCTATTTACTATCTATCTCAGACTGTTCGTTGTCTGTCTATCTCAACATGTTCATTATACATCTATCTATCTATCTATCTAAGATAGGTAATGAATAGACTATCTCCGTATGTTTATTATCTATATTTCTATTTGCCTGTGTCTGTCCGTCAATCCTGTCTGTCTCTCTCTGTGTCTGTCTGTCTCTCTCTCTCATATATATATATATATATATATATATATATATATATCAGTCTTTCCATTTCATTCTTTATTATTTCTCTTTTCTGCGAAAATAAAATGTCTCTGAAACAGATGTGTTTTTAATCATTTCACCCCAAACAAGGTAAGAATGTCACAAAGTGGGTTACAGGGAGTGAAATAGAATTGGAATATTCATAATGGGGAGAAGTGAGCAAAGGACAAAAATGAACAGGTTTCAAGAACAGAAGATGGCGATTGACGCGATTTATTTATTTTTTTATATTGTTATTATCAGGGAAGCAAGAAATCGGAAGGGACTTACACATCTGGGAAGTGTGAGAAAAGAAACTGTTTGAAACGGAGTGGTGGTTGTATCCAGCTTTTGTCAACAGTAAAACGGTGAGACCTAGTTGCCCATCGAGTAATACGTTTAAATTTTTATCCTGGACTAAGAAAAAAAAAGCTAATCGGAATAACTGTTGTGGAAATATGTGTAGAAAAGACAGGGATGTCACGTTAAGTCCGTGAGGAAATCAAGATGCCTGGTTAGGATCGATTGTATTACAGATTCTTCCTTGATTTTCTCAAGAATCTCGGGAAATGCTTCAGGAGCACCGGACCAAAGATGGCAAGAGTATCCAATGCATGGACGAATTGTAGATTTATAAATGTGCAAGATGCATTCTGAAGAGAAAATTTTTTGTGGCAGAACAGATTGAAACAACTTTCCTTATTTATTTACATCTTTCCTTGCAAACAAAACGGAATAGTCCATTAATTATATGAGGAAATGGCCGGGAGTAACATACTGGAGGGAAAGCAGAATTATATTGTTTAACAATTAATATTTTTCTATGATGTTATTGTTAAATTTACACCGTCACTCGATTTTCTTTGCCATTATCCTACTCGTTCATATTTAGAAGAAAAAAAATACTAACTCATTATATATTTTGATGTTTTATAACTTTTCTGAATACTTTTTGTTTTTGTTAAGCCAGGAAAACAACCAAATTTTTTCAAAGGCCTTGTCAGCAAAGAAAGTTTGTTTTGAGTTAGTGAGAGTGTGAGTTCAATACCCGGTTAAGGCAGAATTAAACTTGTCTAGAGGAATTAGCAGAAGATAAGTGATAACTGACATCCATTAAACATGGCACATTAAACTAGAACAATCCACCCCAGTGAGCGAAATAAAGGGTTCAGTTCGACATTCCAACCACCCGAAGAAAGCCGATGCGTACAACGGCCGAAACGTTGTAATAAATATGGCGACAAAGATGATCACAATAGTCCGAATAATGTAAATAGTGTACATAATACCTCATCTCCAGAAATATAGATAGATACTGAGATAGTAATGTTTCGTAACATTATTTCTTTGTTTTAAAGTAGACATTTGTAGACTTGTCTCCTTTGTATAGTTTCTTAGTCAATTAATGGTATTTTGCTAAAATATTTCAGTTCAACATACAGAACATCTTTATTTTATTGTGTGCGTCATGTCCAGGTTGGGTGTTGTTTATCCAGCAATTACTCAATTACCTATCTTTGTCCTACCATGTTTTTTCTACCATCAATTCACACAAGCATAGTCTCACTACCTAATCACATTGAAATAGGTATGATAATCAAAGTTAAGCTACGACGAGCCTGATCGTACCCAGATGGGTGTCCGTATGGGAATACCATGCACTCTAAGCTTGAATGTGCGGGTGATATAGTTTACGGCCAAATATTTAAACCGGTTATCGTACGAGTTGTGTAATTCATTTTCCAAGTTGGTGTCTCCCGCGGGATAATTCACTTCATGGCTTGAAAGACATCTTTAGCGTTGGGTGGCAGTTTTTCTAGAGATGTTTTCTCGACAAAAGCACCCGGGTATAGGGTTGGCGTCCAATATTTTTTATCACCCACTGAAAGAACTATTATGACAGTGCTAATGTATGGATCAGTAACTTCGACATTATCTGTTCGTCTTGAAAGACAATTGAATGGAACATATACAAATCTACATAGAAAAATCCAGAACTTCAGTTGGAGATCTCTTGCAACACTTGACACAATTTACGTAGAACTGAGACCAATTTCTCTTAAATAAAAGTTATTGCAGTTTGCCGGCCACTTGTCATCGAGCGGACGGGAAGCTCGTCTCATCCTTGCTTCTATGGCGCCCTTCTGGAGGTGTCTTCCCGCGAAAGTTGACTTTCTCAGACTTAGGGTTGGATATTAGGGAACTGGTTTACGGCAATGCAGGACCGAGCAGTGTGGGAAGGGACGATTAATGAAGTTCCACCCAATCACATGGAGGTCAAAGGTTGATGATAATGATGGCTGGATAATGACACGGAATTGTTAATCGTAGAGTCGACTTTCATATACCTTTGGTTTCTCTATATTCACTTACCCGCAAATACCATTGGGAAAATTCTGAATCCAACTCTTCTTTCCCCCAGATATGGGTTAATTAGTAGGACTTGTATAATTAAACCATTATGGCCTCCTGGCTTTAAATAAGATTCAGAAAAGTTGGTCTAGCCGTAAAAACGAATCAACCAACCAACGCAAATTTATTTACTGTTTCTTTCTGCTCCGTTTTCTTTAGTATATCTTATGAGTTTTAAATTCTCTAAGCACCGTTTCCTTTTTATATGACCCAGAAAATTGTTTTGCCTGGAGCTCCTTGATAAGATCCAAAGAATAATCAGCAATATTATTGGTCCTCCTCGGCTTCTGTCACTCACCCACCGCTGTGACGTTGCTTCTTGTGCATATTTTTTAAAAAATATTTTCATGGTAATTGTTTGACTGAGCTTTTCGCTACGGTACCTAGACTCTATGAATTTAAGCGCAATAAGAAACTGGCGGCATGATCTCATCAATATACAGTTGAGCTAGCCAGATGTAGCCGTAACTTCTATGGTAACAATTTCTTTTCTCGTTTGTGGAACTCCCTTCTGGATCCATTCTTTCCAGCCACTTTCAATCTGCAAAAGTTTAAATACAATGTCAATCGCTATCTACTGTCCTCCTTTTCTCTTTCTACTCATTGATAATGTTTCTGTTCCTAATTTCCCCACATCCTGTGGCACCTTACATGTTAGTGTTTGTACTACCTTGCTTGGGATGATACTGATTAAATAAAATGTTTCTTTGTATTCCTATTAATGTTTAAATCGGTCCCATTGTTTCATCTGTAAAGAAATTGTCCAGTATTCAATACCATAAACGAGATATGATATTAAATAATAATGTACTATTCTTTTCTCTGTTTGTAACGAAACTCGTATCTCTTGACATTTGGTTAAGTTCTATAAGGTGGCTTTCAATATCTCGATACACGTTCGAAATTCTGTGTCATATTTTTCAGTCGTTTGTTACTAGAAAAACAGTTAAATTTTTGTATTTGTTTCATTTTGACTTGAGTTTTTTTTAATAATTTGTTTTAAAAATTATCTTAAAACCTAATAATATTCTGTTTTTGCCGACATATCCAAATTTTGAACTGCATATCTGAAATGATTATCACTGTCGTTGAAGAATTAAAAATAAAATCGCTTTGATTAAAATATCGATGTGATGCTAATATGGCATGAGAACATTTTTATTTTAAATACAACCCCCCCCCAAAAAAAAACATATAAAAGGTATGAATTATGAATGAAATTGCAAAGGTCTTTTTTTAAAAAAAAAATTAGAGTCTAACTTTCCCAAAAGTCTTTTATAAAAATATTATCTACGAAATTGATATATAGATCAATTCGGTATTCCAGACATGGAGTCTGACGGCCATGTTGTTTTGAAAGACCGGTTCTGGTACGATCGTCAAAGCAACGACAAGCCTGGTCTGTACTTTCAGACGTGACAACTTGGGAATACCAGGTGCTGTAAGCTTGGATGTGCGAGTGGTATGTTTCACAGCCATATGCCGTTGAAGGACCGGTTCTCGTACGATCGTGATCCTCGAAGTTAAGCAACGTTGAATCTGGTCATTAGTAAGGTGCGTGGCCGCTATGGATTACCAGGTGCTTTAAGCTTGGATATGCGTGTTGGTATGGTATACACATATACACGCTCGAAACATCCCTTCTGGTATGATATTCAAAATTAAACATCTGGTTTGTGCCTAGATGTTTCCATTAGGGTCGGACGTGCGGTTCGCAGAGACGGCTTCCAATTCTAGTCAGGTTCGTTATATTAACTTACGCACAAATACCCTTGGCGAGGGCATGAATCCAGATTTCCTCCCTCCAGCTATGGGTTAATTAGTAAGACTTGTATCAATAAATCATTATCATCCCTTGCAATCTAAAAATACATTATAGATTTAGATATCCTGAAAAAGGTTGAAGCCGTAAAAAATCTATCACTTAATCGATCAATCGATTCAAATATGCAAAATATGAAATATGTTATGTCAGCTCATGTCCTTTAAGAATCAAATCGTGGAAATCTTGACGCGCTTTTGAGAAATGGAAAAAAAAAGTACGGATCAAGGAAATTAAGGGCTCAGACAAAGACGAAATGAAATGAAAGTGCGATTTTGCCACCTGTCTGGCCATTTGATTGGCCAATTGATTGATTGCAAGAGATATTGTGCAGTTGCCTGTGCATCAGGCTTATCGAATGCGATTGGATGACCTGACCGGAGGTTTTGATCGATAGGAAGGCTGGACAACTTCTGGACTTGTCAAGCAACAGCTCAGATTAGAAAGTGATTGTCGTAGAATAAATCGATAGGAGACAATTTAGATGGCGGCAAAAGGATGAAAGAGAAGGGAGATAAATGGCGAAGAGGCGACAGAAGGAGAACATTCGGTAAATTGGGAATGAATGTAAGAAATCAAGTGAAAAAAAGAGAGGGCGAGAGTGAAATAACGCAGAAACAGGATGGTACCAAGTGCATTGTCGAAATGGGATTTTAATAACAAATGGTTTGATGCATCGTAAGGTGGATAAGCCCTAATAATAAAGCACACACTGAAAAGTTAAAAGATTCCAATAACACTGTTAACGATTTACTGGCTTTTTTTACTTCACGTCAAGGGTTATCTTCTGTGTAATGTGGCTCTTCAGGATCATGGCTCTCCACAACCTCTTGCCCATCGTAGTTCTAAGAAACGTTTGTCTTTTTGCTATTAGCTGATTTCCTCTGCTCTTTTTTGCCTTCACGTTTTCTGGGCCCTCGTTTCTCATTATACATCCTGGAAATATCAATCGACCTTAAGACTTCCTCGTTATTCACATGTTCAGCCCATGGTATTCTCAAAATCCTTTTCCATAAACACATTTCTCTTGTCCCATGTATTTTCTTCATCTCTGAAGAAATTGACCAACATTCATTGCAATATAGGTGGATTGATATTACATAACGGTTCATCGCTGATTTTTTTTGTTTCTAAGTATAGATTCCTGTTACTTAGTATTGTTCCTAGATTTTCGATGGCATCTTCATCGTTCCAATACGCCGTCGGATTTCGTCGTTAGATGTTCATTCCTCTGTTTAAACAGTAAATTTAAATATCTAAATTTTCGTACTTGACTGAATTTGGAATCTCTCATTCGTAGTTCATATTTTGGATTTTTTTAATTTTTGAAGACAACCATAAATTCTGTGTTCTTCCACATGCTGTTTCGACCTTTAGATTTATGGAAAAGTATTACTTTCATAGTATAAAATGAATAAAAATTTTACGATCTTTATATAAACATTAAAGTTTAATTCCACTAAAATATATTTCATTCTTAGTCTAAACTGACTTTAAAATATTAGATTCTTGTAAAAGTAAAAGCTATTATATTGTTTATATAAATTGATTAAAAACTGTTATATACTTAGTATAAACTAAGATTTCATTTTCCAGGCCGTACATTCATTTACTCGTGTACAAGTATTGTAGTCAAAGAAACGATTTCCTGATATAAACTGACAAAAAAATCATTGGATTCTTACTGTAAACTAACTTAAAAATATTATATTCTTAGTATAAACTGTAAAAAATATATTATATTGTTTGTATAAACTGATTCCAATCTATTATATTCTTAACCCTATTTGCCCATAGCTGGGACCTTAATAGGTGCTACCAGCCCGGATCAGGGTAGACCTGGGAACACCAGCAATTAAGAGGTGGTTCCACGCTCCTCAAAACCTCCTTAAGGCCTTGCTGTTGGACGTAGTGTATCGTCTTACCCAGGACATGAATATAGTTTATCGTCATACCCAGGACGCGTCATCTCTGGAGTTTGTTCTACAATGCAGATGTCCGTTGGAAAAAAACATTCTGGATGGAACTTCCTACTTAGAAATGGAATATGAAGGCAATGCGGATGAGATTATTGCTAGTAATGGTTTCCATGTACTTACTATTCTTACGAATTTTTTTATCATTTTCCAAGAGTCCTGTTCATGGTCGTCAGTAGAATTAAATATCACTTGCTGCAACGTCCTGGGTAGGGTGATAAACTGCATCCGACAGCAATGCTTCTGATAGTGAAATTAAAGGCTTTGAGGAGCGTGGAAAAACCTCTTAACTTGTTCCCAGGTCCACTCTGAGCCGGGATGGTAGCATCTGTTACAGTTTCTATGGGCAAACAGTGAATCCTGCAAACAAAAATTAACACTTCATATTTTCATAGTAAAATGTGAACAATACATTTTAACATCTACAAACTATGTATCTAAAAAAGACATACTTTTACTTTGAAAGAATAAAATTATGTAGAAATATCTGTAGTTGAAAGCATAAAATTACACACAAAATATCGTGGTTGATATGCCGCTAAACAAAATCAATTAGTCAACCAACCAACCAACCAATTATCAACGAACACCTTTCTTTCTTTCTTTCTTTCATTTTTCTTTCTTTCTTTTTTCTTTCTTTCCTTCATTCTTTCTTTTTTCTTTCCTTCCTTCTTTCTTTCCTTCATTCTTTCTTTCTTTCCTTTTTTAATGGTTGATATGCCGCTAAACAAAATCAATTAGTCAACCAAGCAATTATTAACGAACACATTTCTTTTTTCTTTCTTTTCTTTCTTCTTTCTTTCCTTCCTTTTTCTTTCCTCCCTTCTTTCTTTCTTTCTTGCTTTCCTTTTTCTTTTTCAGTTTTCTTTCTTTATTTCCTTCTATTGTTCTTTCATTCTTTCGTTCATTTTCTTTCTTCATTTTCTTTCTTCATTTCTTTTCTTCTTTCTTCCTTTCTTTCTTTCTTAACATAAGTCATTCTCTTTTGCCTTTTTTCAACTTCCTTTCTCTCCTCGTCCATCCCTTTGCTTCTTTCTTTCTCATCGCTTCCTTTCTTTATGTCATTCTTATCATTCTTAAGTTGCTTTCATTTCAATAACGACCTCGGTATGACGGTAAACTACAACCGGCAGCAAGTCATTTGATCATGAGTTTCAGTTTTTAAGTTACGCAGAACTACCTCCTACCTCCTGTTGTTCCCAGATCCACTCTGAACCAGGGTGGTAGCAACTGTTTTTGGTCCCATATATGAGTCAATAACGACCAAGAATTCATTTTTGTAGCAAAATAACAATGCTACACTAAAAAAATATAAAAACTACATTTTTAAAATGACCAACAATACATTTTATGATCTACAAACTATATATCTAAAAAGACATAAGTTTACTCTGAAAGTATAAAATTATGTACAAAATATATGGAAGTGAATGCATAAAATCACATACAAAATATTTAAATTTCTGCATTAAATAACCCATAGAGGTGTTGATATGCCGCTATACAAAATCAACAACCAACAATACGTATTTATAATAAAATTACCAACAATACATTTTATCTGTAGTTCAATACATACAATTGCGTTCTAAATATATTTGGTTGAAGCCATAAAACTGTGTTCAAAATATGTAGATTTTGGTATTAAATAAGCTTTTGAGGTATTGATATGCTACGAATTCAACTTAGCAAACCTTGCTGCAAGCCTCTTTTTCATTTCTGAGAAGAATTTTAAATCCGTATTTGAATTTCACTCAGAATCTTTTTTTTTTTTTTTTCTTTTTTGCGCAGTCGACAAAATTGTATATTATTTAGAAAACCATAAGAATTATTCAGATGCGGAAATAATGAATTCTACGGAATCTTAGCGAAAAAAACGAGGTGCAGAATTTAAACAATTGTTTTTTGTCTCTACATTCCCGATAGCGACTTTGGCTGTGAATTATAAACTTTTAACCTGAATAAACAAAAAGGAAATATGTGTTAGCAAAATGGTGGAGTTTTTTTTTTTTTTTTTAACTGTGTTTACTATTATTTAGGTTCCTCCATTAGGTCACGTAAAAAAGCAGCATATCACGATGAAAAAAGGCTCATAAATCAACGAAAACAAAATTTTGTCTCAATATGTTGTTATTAATTGAAAGCTAAAGCATTAAATTTATTATTTACAGTAAGTAACCTATTCTGGTGTCTTTCAGATAGAAATTATATAGATTGGAATGTCAAATATAAACTCGATTTTTGTTTAATTTTCTTAAAAGCGGCCATTTTTTAAATTTTAAGAATTTTGTAAACAAAAACAAAATTTTCATTTTAAACTTCTTCCTAAAATAAATTTATATATTTTTGACACGCTATTTGAGTAAAATTAGAAAATTTAAAGTTAAATTCTGATATGAAACAAACAGTACTTACTTATAGCATAAAATTTTTATCCAAACATTTCTTAACGATGTGTCTGAATTTATCAAAGAAATCGATTGTGACGAGGTGATGACAGATTACTATGGATGATCAAAATTGACAATTTTTGCAAAGTAAGCGAACGCGGTTTTTCGGTTTTAACTAGTACTTTTTAAATATTAACATTTTTCTTCAGCAATTATGTAATATCTATTTTTTATTTCATACTTTTTTTAATTAGATAATAGTTTAAAGTTTTTTATTAATTAGATAATTGTTTAAAATTGTTTAAGGATTATGTCATGTATACATTTCCATACGTAGAAGTTATGAACGTTTTTTCAATAAAATTTTTTTAAAAATTATTTTTAAAATATTTTGGGTTAAACGACTGTTATGTGCTTTTCAAATTTCGATTCGTAAATTTACTTTTTCTTTAACGTTGTCATTGCATTTCGTGCGCGAAAGCAATAAAGAATTTAAAACGATTTTTGAAGTATTAAGAAGTTAATGAAAAACATTTTAAAAATGGGAAAAAAATTGTAAAAAATACATTATTTATCGAAAAAATTTTATTTCTTCACAAAATAATGTCCTTAGTATAACGTATTTACAAAACAGGTGAAAGCTTTTCTAATTAATTAATGTCATAGTTTTTTACATTTTTTTATAGTTCAAAGCAGATTTTTTATGAAACCGGGTACTTTTAAAATAAACAAAACAGGTGATTTACTTTCTACAAAGTGTCCTGTTTATAACTAATAAAAAATATCCCGCGCGCGAGGATTTAATTTCTCGAAATTTCATGAAAATATGTAAGTGTGTGGAAACATGTTAAAAAAAATGTCTTTTTAACAGGATTTTCAGAAAAAAAACTTTCAAAAATAATTTCATTCATTTTTGAATAAGTCCTGAAAGTTTCATTAAAATCCGACAATTATTTGATCTTTGCAAGAATTTCCTAATTAACGTGTGTTTTCCTCGGGAAAAGCGCAAAATAAAACAAACTTTCTTTTAGTCTTTTCGCGCTGTCGTAAAAAAAAAAAAAATAACCAAAATTTTCTATGTGCTAGAAAGGAGTAAAAAATTTTTTAAAATATTTAAAAAATACTTTGGTCTTTCCTCTTCATAACAACAAACATATTGAGACAAAATTTTGTTTCCGTTGATTTATGAACCTTTATTCAATGTGATATGCTGCTTTATTAAGTGACCTAATGGAGGAACCTATTATTATTCTTTATCTGCCGTGTCCCCTCAAGACGTAGGCGGTCATGGCTCTCCATAATATCTTGTCCTTTGTAGCTCTTCATGTATATATTTTTTTCTTTAACCTTCTTTCGCTATTAGTTTATTCAAGTTTATATTATGCGTTATTTTACTCTGACCCTCAATCTGTTCTGTGCGTATCAGATTTTTCAACCTCTCCTTCATCAGTATGTACACTCAGAAATTTCAATTGTCTCTTCCTGATGTTAAGTATAAGTTTCCTTTTTGGTTTTATTTTCTGTAAAACCTAGACGTTGCTCATCTGGTATCCACGTCTCTCTTTCATCATTGCGAAGACTGTTCAACCGCCTTATAAAAGATCAAACATCACGTAACAGTTGAGTACTCATGTCTTTGTTTCTAAAGAAGTTTTCTGTCTCTTAATAACTTTTGGAAAGCAGCATTGGGATCATAATACGTCTTCGGAATTCAGTGTCGCACTTTCAGTCCCGGGTTAAATGATTTCCCAGATATTTAAATTTTGTTACTAGTTTCCTGTTGGTATCTACGATTTGTAATTTGCATTTTGGACTCAGCCTTTTACTAACAATCATTCATTCTGTCCTCCTGCCTTTTATATTTAAACCTTTCATCTCGCTTTCCTTCACTATCTTCTAATAGGTTAGGTTTGGTTTGGTTTACGGCATATCAACCTCAATGGATTATTTAATGGCGACAAGATTTTTATTGCTTGTAATATTTTTTTAAAAATGTATAGATGGTAATGTGTTGCTGGTAATAATTTTTCTTCAAAAATTTATTGCTTGTAATTTTTTTACGAAGTATTTATCCTACTAAAATCTATTGTTACACTTTCATAGTGTTTTGACCCCAGTGTGGGGGTTAACTATTTACCCATAGCTGGGACCCTAACAGGTCTTACCACCCCGAGTCAGGGTGGACCTGGGAACACCCGCAAAAAAGAGGTAGTTCCACGCTCCTCAAAACCTCTTGCTGTTAGATTATCGTCTTGCTGTTATATTATCGCCTTACCCAGGACGCAGATGTAGATTATCGTCTTACCCAGGACGCAGATGTAGATTATCGTCATATCCAGGACGGTCTTCTAATAGGATCTAATTTTCTTTCTGTGTTTGCTATCAAGACTGTAGATCTGCACATCTTAGGATGTTAATATTGTGATCGCCAATAACGAGTCCTGGTAGCACATACAATTCTTTCAGAATTATCTCGCTGTATAGATTGAATAAATCCGGTGAGAAGACACATCCTTGTCTTACGCCTCTTCGTATTTTTGTATATCTGCTGAACTCATTCTTCATCCGTATGCAAGCGGTTTACTGCCAGTATACGTTCCTGATTATTCTAATATCCCTCCCAAAATTGTCAAGGCTGGTGAGCAGTTCTAACAGATGTTTATGGCGTAATTTATTGAACGCCTTTGAGTAATCTATAAAACACAGTTACATGTCGTTATACATGTGTATTGATCTTTTGGGGATTGTTAATTATTGCTGGAACTCAACAAAATGTACCAACTTCTGGTAAGTCAGTTGCTTATTTAAAAATGTCTTTGGCTTTAAATTGTTAGTTTGATTTTTGTTCTTCTAACGAGCTTTACTTTTTATTCTGAACTTAATAACGGATTCTTTATTGTTTCCCCCTCTACACTAATGTCTCATTGGTCACAGTAAGCGAAAAATATCGTTTAGACATTTAACTCTTTAAAAACTTCAAATTACACTTCCCCCTTCTGTTTTTCGGATGGCTAGAGCTATTCATAGATGAAAGATGTCCTGGACAAACATGTTTTAACAGATGGCAGAAAATGTGGCACTGGAATCCCACGGTGTATTTAAATAGCGAAAGGTACCTTCCAAAAGCTACGCAAAGTATTAAGAAGCAGGAAAATTTCGTTAGAAGCAATTTTTTTTTTTTTGGAGATTGATTCGTTTGTACATCTTATCAGTTAATTGCAGATTATTTAAAAGCAGAATATATATTTATTTTAGTCTATAAGAAATTCTTATTTTTTAAGATAATAAGGATTTAAGGATACAAGACTTACTATTTAACTCATAGGTAGGGAGAGATATAGTGGATACTTACGTTTCCTAACGGCATAAATCAATATAACCAACCCCAACTGAAATTTAAACTTGGCTATCCGATTAACAATTCCGAGCCCTTATCCATTACACCACTCGTATATGTAAACTTACACCACCTGGTATTCCCAAGTGGTCACCCATTTAGTTAATGACCAGGCTCGATGTTTCTTAACTTTGGTGGGCCTACGGGAGTCGGTTTTTTCAACGTGATGTGGCTGTAAGAACATTGCTAAGAGTAAACTAAGATACGTCGTTGTGAAGAGCCATGATCGCCCACGTCTTTAATGTACACGTCGTATAAAAGAAGAAGCATTCCTTCCGAAATAAGGACTTTAGCCAATTTAACTTTGATATTTGAATAATTATTGTGAATTTGTGTGAATAACAACATTGAGAAAATGTTCTAATTTACATAAGCCATATACGAAGAAATATCAAATTACCTGGAAAGTTACATGTGATCATAATAAGGATGGGATAATATTTTATGTCTGAATAATTGTACTATCTATGAAAATAATAAAAAAAAAACATACGGGGAATATTGAGATATAGTATAAACTTTTAATAATTGATTCTCACACGAGCACCATAATAAACAGTAATATTTGAGGAATTTGTTCTCAGTAACTATCATATCTCATATTATCGAATTTTAACGGCGTTAATTTTAATTTATGGGAAATGACTTCAAAATAGCCCCCCTCCCCAAACGCATAGACACATCAGTATTTACATTAGTCGGACTATTGTCCTCATCTTTGTCGCCATATTTGTCACAACGTTTCGGCCGTTGTACGCTCCGGCCTTCTTCAGGTGGTTGGAATTTCGAACTGAACCCTTTATTTCGATCACTGGGGTAGACTGTTTTGCAATAGTTCCACGTGCCATGTTTGATGGATGTCAACGCGATCTCCTGTTAATTTTCCCTCTGAAAGTTCTCCACTGCCTTAACCAGGTATTGAACTCACCTTCTTTGGGTCTGTCACGGGATCTAACCAACGCCTTTATCCACTGTGCCATGTGTCCTTGAGTACAACGGCCGAAACGTTGTGACAAATATGGCGACAAAGATGAGGACAATAGTCCGACTAATGTAAATACTGTACATAATACCTCATCTTAGAAATATAGACAGGCATAGACACATCATACAGATGATTGCTGGGACTTTTTCATAGACACGAAGAACACTTCTCGGCTTCATCCCATTTTCTTCCGTTCTTTCTCGTCTGCGATCGCTTGCCTGTATCCCATTTTTGTTAACGTCCTTCATAATTTGTGTATTTTGTGCCTTATTATTGTCATTTTCCCTCGTTTTTTTTCTGTTCTTATTGCTTATTGCAAACTTTATCAATTATCTTTGCTGGATATTTCTGTAAATTACATTTAAGTTTGACCGCTTACGGTCATGTAATTTATATGACTGATTTATTAATACATATAACTAAAAAAAAACAAAAAATCTCGATTCAATTTGACCTGCGTATTCAAAATACTACCTTCATCTACATTGTTATAGTCAAAATTTTGTTGTACACTTTGGACTTCACTATAAATCTGTTGTATTTAGCAACAGCTACAATCAATTGAAAGGCAGGGCACAGATCTTAATGCTCCGAAGCTAGGATCGACTTTGAAATGGTGTAGGAGCCTGTGGTTCAATAGATAGCGGATCGGAATAAATAAATAAATAATCGGAGAGCCGAGTTTGAATTTCTGTTGGCTTTGTTAAATGAATATACAAGCAAATAATGTTATGAATCCATTTACTCTCCCCCATATATGGGATAAATATTAGGTATTTTATTTGTTAAATCCAGTATTATCTCCCAAAAAAGAATAATGCAATATTAACTCGAAAATATAACAATTGTTCTTACAATGCTAAAGGTTTTCGGCTTTAACGAAAACAGTGTTGATAAGCCGTAACAGTTTAATGAATCATTCAATTAGAATGGTGTTCATGTTTATAGAATCAGCCATTGATACAATATATATTCGAAATTAACCCTACTGTTTGATGAAACTTTATCAGAACAAAAGCCCAAAATGTATATGAACACAGATGGATATGAAGACATTGAGATAGACGTATATGAACGGATTCAGGAAGATGGATATGAACAGTTTGAGATAGATTAATATGTAAAACTGAGGATAGATAGATGGATATGAAAAGATTGCGATCGATAGATCGATATGAACAGATTGTAATAGATAGATATGAAAAGATTGCAATAGATAGATGGACATGAACAGATTGCGATAGGTAGATGGATATGAAAAGATTGCGATAAATGGATATAAAAAATTGCGATAGATAGATGGATATGAACAGTTTGAGATAGATGGATAGGAACAGATTGAGATAGATGGTTATGAACAGAGTGAGATACATAGATGGATATGAACAGACTGCAATAGATAGATTGATAAGAAATGATTGCAACAGAGAGATATGAAACGATTGCGTTAGATAGATGTATATGAAAAGAATGCGATAAATTGATATGAAAAATTGCGATAGATAGATGGTTATGAACCGATTGAGATAGATGAATATGAACAGATTGCGAGAGATATGAACAGATTGCGAGAGATATGAACAGATTGAGATAGATGGAATGAAAAGATTGCGATAGATAGATCGATATGAACAGATTACGATAGATAGGATATGAAAAGATTGCGATAGATAGATCGATATGAACAGATTGAGATACACATATGAACAGATTGAGATACACATATGAACAGATTGAGATACACATATGAACAGATTGAGATACACATATGAACAGATTGAGATACACATATGAACAGATTGAGATACACATATGAACAGATTGAGATACACATATGAACAGATTGAGATAGATGGATAGGAATAGATTGTGATAGATGAATATAAACAGATTGCGATAGATAGATGGATATGAAAAGAATGCGATAAATGGATATGGAAAAAATGCGATAGATAGATGATTATGAACCGATTGAGATAGATGAATATGAACAGATTGCGAGAGATAGATGGATATGAAAAGATTGAGATAGATAGATGGATATGAAAACATTGCGATAGATAGATCGATATGAAAAGAGATAAACAATGAACATAGATAACTCAAAAATAGCAATTCGTACGTCAGTAATAAGTATTTTGGGAGCAGAAGCTCAAATATAAACCAATAACATAAAATAAGTGAGAAATTACTTTCACACCTAGACCAATCTATTTTCCACCGACAAACATGCGAGGCGTTATTGAATTCACCCTTGTAAAACTGTTCTCATTAAAAGAATAAAAAAGAAACAAAACAGAAAAGCAAATCAATATAAAGCAAATAATTTTAGGCAGGCGTGCCGAAGCAGGCGGCAAATGGCAACATTACAGACTCATAAACTGACGAATGCCTTTCTTTTATGCTTTAACACATATAAAAAAATGATCTGGAAAAATGCCAATTGCCTACCTCTGGTAGTACGTTACCTATATATGCACGTATATACATTTATTCCATCGCACTTTCACGCATGCGCACTCATGCAGATATCGGTAGATTATTAGCTGAAAAAGATTATTATTTTATAATTTCATCAAATCATATAATAATTATTAACATTAATTTATTTATATATTTCTTGTTCCATCTGTAAGTGCAAAGGAGGTAAATCAACTTAATTTAATAAATTTGTGTAATTACTTCCCTTTGTCGTTTTAATAACCTTTATAAATAAAATATCCATTTGCCATTAGACAAAATTATTTCCCGAGTAAAACAAAACATTTAATCAACCATTCCTTTACGCTTACGTTTTTAAGATTGCAGTCTTATTTGTTCAAGCTTTTCATGTGTAGCACGTATACACGTTTGTCTATTAATTGATCGTCTTGATTCAACTTGGTCTTGAAAGAGACTTTGTCGTTGCCGTCTTTGTAGTTCTATTACTATTTTTTTCTTCTAGATATATTTCTCACTACGTTTCGGCCTCCTTCAGGTAGCTGGAGTGTCGAACTGAACCCTTTATTTCGCTCGGTGGGGTAGACTGTTCTAGTTCCACGTGCCATGTCTAATGGATGTCAGTTATCAGTTATCTTGTGGCACCTTGCATTATTAGAAATATTCATAGAAATATGATTTAATTTTTTCTTACTCGGTTTACTAAACAGGTTGTTGATTTTTTTTTAAAACGGAAAATAATTGAGTTGAAAATAATTCACTAAGATTGTACTTAGACGATCCTAAGGGAAAAGAGGAAAAAAAAAAAAGAAAAGCAAAAAGAAAGGTCATGAAAAGAGACAAAAAAAAAGCGGTCATTAACAAAAAACACGTATCAGAAAGATATCTTGGCCAACATCTTGGCCGATTTTCGAAAAAGAACAATGGGATTTGTTATTTAGAAGGAAAATCATTTTAGAGAAAGGGAAGGACAATGCTTGATAAGAGTGTATTGATAATAAAAAATCGGTCAAAGCACCTAGCCTACTTTTTGCGTGGAAAGACTCATTGTCAAATTGGAGAAAGGGAAATTTTTTTTAGAACAATAGAAACGAAATTTTTTAATCAGAGAAAAAGTGTCTTTTGGGTTGAGGGGAGTGACCGGTGGAACTATATACAGATTCTGACCTGTTAAAAATTGAAACCCCCACGATAACGAAAGTGAAAGACATTTTCAATGTAGATAATTAAGATTTTCTGACTGTCGGGTCTGACAAAAAAAAGGGTGAAAAAAAAAAAACGATTGTCTCAGTTCACAGATAGCGCCAATATTCTTTCCTGAAGTCACATCTAATTAGCGGCAGGCTGTTTTGACAAAACCCAGGTGAGAAAAAGCCAAGATTATCATTTTTCGTACGTGCAAAAAAAGGCAAAATTAGATTTTGTTTTTTAGAACAAGAACGATATAAGCCCGCCCGATTGATTGCAGGAAAAACGCCCAACCAAGTCTCAATTGGCCGAAAACGGTCACGTGGCTGCGGAAAAGAAAAGAAAGAAATGCTCGATCAGGAACCATTGGTCGAAAAACGGTCACCTGACATACGAGAGACCGGGAAGATGGGTGCGCCTCCCCACCAAAGGCACTGTGAGGAAGTAGGGGTGAAAATAATAGCGATAATGGGAAGACAAAAATAATGCGACTTTTGAAATTATCGAGAAAACCCTGACGCCGACAGACCCACCCCAGTTTGTTGCGGCGTCAATAAAAGCAGGACCCCAGTCGACAGAAATCAGTTGAGTTGAGAGTTGCAGCTGGACCGCGGGCAGGGATAGAGCCTGA
>CAHIKZ030001507.1:432500-537500 GCA_903632075.3 Acanthosepion pharaonis | reverse complement strand
GATAAAATGAAAGAATGAAAAGAAACGCCTTCTCAATCCGTTTTGATCGTGTGTAAAGATGGAAAAGACAAGTCATAGACTTGGTTTAAATTAGAAGCACGAAAGAAAGAAACGCCCAGCAAATACCTCATAAATAACGAATGGTTCGTTTTGATTGCGAGGAAAGACAGAAAAAGATATATCAGAGACGCTGATTGCTTTCGGTAACAAAAAGAAAAAAAAAACAAAGAAAATTCAAACAAGAAAGCCTTGACATTTTTACTGTTACTACTCTGATGATTATTATTATTAATAATATGTATAAAAAAAAACATCCGAATGCAAACGCCTGTAGTTAACATTACTTTATTGTGGACAATGGTCAAGTGCAGTTAGGGGAATTACGGTGTCGTTGTCGATATAATATCGTGAGACTGTCTGCTTGCTTTCTGACCGCTGTTACATTGTCAGGTGTTCCCTTGATTATCGTATTATGAGTTAAGGTCTCTAAACACAAGCCGAACATTTTCTATCTTGATTTCTTTTTGTTTTCCCGGTCTTGAAGAATTTTATATCTATATCCTAAAAGACTATAAAGAAATGTACGCATTGAGATTATTTCCAAGCAATATTTGCAATTTTGGCTCAATACAAACAAGTATTATTCGTAAATGGAATAAATCTTTACTGATATTGCCTATATGTAAATCTATTGATAGATACAGTTTTTCAGACTATTTACTTTATTCGGACTATTGTCCTCATCTTTGTCATGGCACAGTGGATAAAGTCGTTAGTTAGATCCAGTGGCAGGACCCAAAGAGTGTGAGTTCAATACCTGGTTAAGGCGGTAACGATCTTAGAGAGGGAAATTAACAGGAGATAACTGGCATTCATTAGACATGGCACGTGGAACTAGAACAGTCTACCCCAATGAGCGAAATAAAGGGTTCAGTTCGACATTCCAACCATCTTAAGAAAGCCGGAGCGTACAGCAGCAGAAACGTTGTAATAAATATGGCGTCAAAGATGAGGACAATAGTCCGACTAATGTAAATAGTGTACATAATACCTCATCTCAGAAATATAGACATATACATTTTTTCAGTTTAGACATAGTCACTTATATATTGGCGTTTTTTCTTCTTTTTTTTTTTAAGAGGATAGATTGTGCTTATAAAAAGAGAGATATTTCCTAATTTTCCACATACAGCGCGTGAAAGGACGTGCGATATCCCGCCCTCATCAGCTGCCAACCAAGGCAGGTAGCATAGTGGAGTTTTCTAAGGTGGTACTGCTACTTCTGACGACACCAGCAGTTTTTTTTTTCCACTGGACAAGGTATTGTTTTATTTTGTTGTTGTGTGTGTGTGGACATGACAGTCTCTGCAAATTTTATGCAACTGCAAGTCAGTTATTCAACGCTGTGTAAAGCGTTTGATTTTGGTCGTTACCCAATACACAAGGCGCTCGTTAGGGACCGTTACAATGACGTAGAATGGAAGTTAAACAGATGTATTTCACGTCGGAAGGCAAGATTTTGAAAGCCAAGAATTTCCTTGGGTTATATCATTACACGCAAAATAATTATACATTCCTGCTTGGAATGCAAACAACAGTAGACAAACTCCTCACAGATGAAGAGAAATGTGGTTCTACAGAATGATGCTGAGCATGTGTGTAACGAGGAAGATTTAATGTCAATAGAACAAAAGAGCAGGATTTTATTTAGAAAGTGGTCGTTGAAATTTCGAGCACAGGGAGATTGAAGAATTTAACTCTCACGTGACATATATTGTTTACAATACCCCCAACAACCAGTGTAAAAGGCAAATACGTTATTCGATGTAAAGGGTTACAGAGTGAGAGGTAAAATTTTGGGGTTCCTGTGGAGAACTTACCGGTTAACCCTAGACTTGAACAGGTTAAACAAGCATTCACCACGTTTGGCAAAATGTCTAAAAATAAATTCCTTTTCAATTCTTTGTCTATAATTAAATTCCTTTTCTATTCTTTGTCTATAATTAAATTCCTTTTCTATTCTTTGTCTATAATTAAATTCCTCTTTCCTATTCTTTTCTATCCTAAAATTAAATTCCTTTTCTATTCTTTGTCTAAAATTAAATTCCTTTTCTATTCTTTGTCTATAATTCCTTTTTTTCTATTCTTTGTCTAAAATTAAATTCCTTTTTTATTCTTTGTCTATAATTAAATTCCTTTTTTATTCTTTGTCTATAATTAAATTCCTTTTCTATTCTTTGTCTAAAATTAAATTCCTTTTCTATTCTTTGTCTATAATTAAATTCCTTTTCTATTCTTTGTCTATAATTAAATTCCTTTTCTATTCTTTGTCTATAATTAAATTCCTTTTTTATTCTTTGTCTAAAATAAATTCTTTTTCTATTTGTCTATAATTAAATTCCTTTTCTATTCTTTGTCTAAAATTAACTTCCTTTTCTATTCTCTGTCTATAATTAAATTCCTTTTCTATTCTTTGTCTAAAATTAAATTCTTTTTCTATTCTTTGTCTATAATTAAATTACTTTTCTATTCTTTGTGTCTAAAATTAAATTCCTTTTTCTATTCTTCGCTTAAAATTAAATTCCTTTTCTATTCTTTTGTTTAAAATTAAATTCCTTTTTCTATTCTTTGTCTAAAATTAAATTACTTTTTTGTCTATTCTTTGTCTAAAATTAAATTCTTTTTTCTATTCTTTGTCTAAAATTAAATTCCTTTTATTATTCTTTTGTCTAAAAATTAAATTCTTTTTCTTTTTTTGCTATTCTTTGTTTATTCTTTGTCTAAATTAAATTCTTTTCTATTCTTTGTCTAAAATTAAATTCCTTTTCTATTCTTTGTTTAAAATTAAATTCCTTTTCTATTCTTTGTCTAAAATTAAATTCCTTTTCTATTCTTTGTCTAAAATTAAATTACTTTTCTATTCTTTGTCTAAAATTAAATTCCTTTTTCTATTCTTTTGTCTAAAAATTAAATTCCTTTTTATTATTCTTTGTCTAAAATTAAATTCCTTTTTTCTATTCTTTTGTCTAAAATTAAATTCCTTTTTCTTTTCTATTCTTTCTTTGTCTAAAATTAAATTCCTTTTCTATTCTTTGTCTAAATTAATTCATTTTTTGCTATTCTTTTCTGTCTAAAATTAAATTCCTTTTCTATTCTTTGTCTTTGTCTAAAATTAAATTCCTTTTTATTCTATTCTTTGTCTAAAATTAAATTCCTTTTCTATTCTTTTGCTTAAATTAAATTCCTTTTCTATTCTTTTGTTTAAAATTAAATTCCTTTTTTTTCTATTCTTTGTCTAAAATTAAATTCCTTTTCTATTCTTTGTCTAAAATTAAATTCCTTTTCTATTCTTTGTCTAAAATTAAATTCCTTTTCTATTCTTTGTCTAAAATTAAATTCCTTTTCTATTCTTTGTCTAAAATTAAATTCTTTTTCTATTCTTTGTCTAAAATTAAATTCTTTTTCTATTCTTTGTCTAAAATTAAATTCCTTTTCTATTCTTTGTCTAAAATTAAATTCCTTTTCTATTCTTTGTCTAAAATTAAATTCCTTTTCTATTCTTTGTCTAAAATTAAATTCCTTTTCTATTCTTTGTTTAAAATTAAATTCCTTTTCTATTCTTTGTCTAAAATTAAATTCCTTTTCTATTTTTGTTTATTCTTTTTTCTAAAATTAAATTCCTTTTCTATTCTTTGTCTAAAATTAAATTCCTTTTCTATTCTTTGTCTAAAATTAAATTCCTTTTCTATTCTTTGTTTAAAATTAAATTCCTTTTCTATTCTTTGTCTAAAATTAAATTCCTTTTCTATTCTTTGCTTAAAATTAAATTCCTTTTCTATTCTTTGCTTAAAATTAAATTCCTTTTCTATTCTTTGTCTATAATTAAATTCCTTTTCTATTCTTTGTCTAAAATTAAATTCCTTTTCTATTCTTTGTCTAAAATTAAATTCCTTTTCTATTCTTTGTCTAAAATTAAATTCCTTTTCTATTCTTTGTCTAAAATTAAATTCCTTTTTCTATTCTTTGCTTTGTCTAAATTAAATTCCTTTTCTATTCTTTGTCTAAAATTAAATTCCTTTTTCTATTCTTTTGTCTAAAAAATTAAATTCCTTTTCTATTCTTTGTCTAAAATTAAATTCCTTTTCTATTCTTTGTCTAAAATTAAATTCCTTTTCTATTCTTTTCCTAAAATTAAATTCCTTTTCTATTCTTTGTCTAAAATTAAATTCCTTTTTTATTCTTTGTCTATAATTAAATTCCTTTTTCTATTCTTTGTCTAAAATTAAATTCCTTTTTCTTTGTCTAAAATTAAATTCCTTTTCTATTCTTTGTCTAAAATTAAATTCCTTTTTCTATTCTTTGTCTAAAATTAAATTCCTTTTTATTCTATTCTTTGTCTAAAATTAAATTCCTTTTCTATTCTTTGTCTAAAATTAAATTCCTTTCTATTCTTTGTCTATTCTAAAAATAAATTCCTTTTCTATTCTTTGTCTAAAATTAAATTCCTTTTCTATTCTTTGTCTAAAATTAAATTCCTTTTCATTCTTTGTTTAAAATTAAATTCTTTTTTCTTTTTGTCTATTCTTTGTTTCTATAATTCTTTTTCTATTCTTTGTTTAAAATTAAATTCCTTTTCTATTCTTTTCTATTCTTTGTCTAAAATTAAATTCCTTTTTGTCTATTCTTTGTCTAAAAATTCATTTTATTATTCTTTGTTTAAAATTAAATTCTTTTCTATTCTTTGTCTAAAATTAAATTCCTTTTCTATTCTTTGTCTAAAATTAAATTCCTTTTCTATTCTTTTTTCTATTAAATTCTTTTCTATTCTTTTGTCTAAAATTAAATTATTTTCTATTCTTTGTCTAAAATTAAATTCTTTTCTATTCTTTGTCTTTAAAATTAAATTCCTTTTCTATTCTTTGTCTAAAATTAAATTCCTTTTCTATTCTTTTTGTCTAAAATTAAATTCCTTTTTCTATTCTTTGTCTAAAATTAAATTCTTTTCTATTCTTTTGTCTAAAATTAAATTCCTTTTCTATTCTTTGTCTAAAAATTAAATTCCTTTTCTATTCTTTGTCTAAAATTAAATTCTTTTTCTATTCTTTGTCTAAAATTAAATTTTTTCTATTCTTTGTCTAAATTAAATTCTATTTTTTGTTCTAAAATTAAATTCCTTTTTCTATTCTTTGTCTAAAATTAAATTCCTTTTCTATTCTTTTGTCTAAAAATTAAATTATTTTTCTATTCTTTTCTAAAATTAAATTCCTTTTCTATTCTTTGTCTAAAATTAAATTCCTTTTCTATTCTTTGTCTAAAATTAAATTCCTTTTCTATTCTTTGTCTAAAATTAAATTCCTTTTTCTATTTAAATTCTTTTTCTATTCTTTTGTCTAAATTAAATTCCTTTTCTATTCTTTGTTTAAAATTAAATTCTTTTTCTATTCTTTGTCTATAATTAAATTACTTTTCTATTCTTTGTCTAAAATTAAATTCCTTTTCTATTCTTTGTCTAAAATTAAATTCCTTTTCTATTCTTTGTCTATAATTAAATTCTTTTTCTATTCTTTGTCTAAAATTAAATTCCTTTTCTATTCTTTGTCTAAAATTAAATTCCTTTTCTATTCTTTGTCTAAAATTAAATTCCTTTTCTATTCTTTGTCTAAAATTAAATTCCTTTTCTATTCTTTGTCTAAAATTAAATTCCTTTTCTATTCTTTGCTTAAAATTAAATTCCTTTTCTATTCTTTGTTTAAAATTAAATTCCTTTTCTATTCTTTTCTAAAAATTAAATTCCTTTTCTATTCTTTTGTTTAAAATTAAATTCCTTTCTATTCTTTTGTCTAAAATTAAATTCCTTTTCTATTCTTTTGTCTAAAATTAAATTCCTTTTCTATTCTTTGTCTTGTCCAAATTAAATTCCTTTTTTTATTCCTTTTCTATTCTTTGTCTAAAATTAAATTCCTTTTCTATTCTTTGTCTAAAATTAAATTCCTTTTCAATTCTTTTCTTTTTTCTATTCTTTTGTGTCTAAAATTAAATTCCTTTTCTATTCTTTGTTTAAAATTAAATTCTTTTCTTTTCTATTCTTTTTCTATTCTTTTGTTTAAATTCCTTTTCTATTCTTTGTCTAAAATTAAATTCCTTTTCTATTGTCTAAAATTAAATTCCTTTTCTATTCTTTGTCTAAAATTAAATTCCTTTTCTATTCTTTGTCTAAAATTAAATTCCTTTTCTATTCTTTGTCTAAAATTAAATTCCTTTTCTATTCTTTGTCTATTTCCTTTTCTATTCTTTTGTCTAAAATTAAATTCCTTTTCTATTCTTTGTCTCTAAAATTAAATTCCTTTTTCTATTCTTTGTCTAAAATTAAATTCCTTTTCTATTCTTTGTCTAAAATTAAATTCCTTTTCTATTCTTTGTCTAAAATTAAATTCCTTTTCTATTCTTTGTCTAAAAATTAAATTCCTTTTTCTATTCTTTTGTCTAAAATTAAATTCCTTTTTCTATTCTTTTGTCTAAAATTAAATTCCTTTTCTATTCTTTTGTCTAAAATTAAATTCCTTTTCTATTCTTTTGTCTAAAATTAAATTCCTTTTCTATTCTTTGTCTAAAATTAAATTCCTTTTTCTATTCTTTGTCTAAAAATTAAATTCCTTTTCTATTCTTTTGTCTAAAATTAAATTCCTTTTCTATTCTTTGTCTAAAATTAAATTCCTTTTCTATTCTTTTGTTTAAAATTAAATTCATTTTCTATTCTTTTTTTCTAAAATTAAATTCTTTTCTATTCTTTGTCTAAAATTAAATTCCTTTTCTATTCTTTGTCTAAAATTAAATTCCTTTTCTATTCTTTGTCTAAAATTAAATTCTTTTTCTATTCTTTTGTCTAAAATTAAATTCCTTTTCTATTCTTTTGTCTAAAATTAAATTCCTTTTCTATTCTTTGTCTAAAATTAAATTCCTTTTCTATTCTTTGTCTAAAATTAAATTCCTTTTTTCTATTCTTTGTCTAAAATTAAATTCCTTTTCTATTCTTTGTCTTTGAATTAAATTCCTTTTCTATTCTTCTTTGTTTAAAATTAAATTCTTTTCTATTCTTTTTGTCTAAAATTCAATTCCTTTTTCTATTCTTTGTTTAAAATTAAATTCCTTTTCTATTCTTTGTCTAAAATTAAATTCCTTTTCTATTCTTTGTCTAAAATTAAATTCTTTTCTATTCTTTTGTCTAAAATTAAATTCTTTTTCTATTCTTTTGTCTAAAATTAAATTCTTTTCTATTCTTTGTCTAAAATTAAATTCCTTTCTATTCTTTTGTTTAAAATTAAATTCTATTCTTTGTCTAAAATTAAATTCCTTTTCTATTCTTTGTCT
Organism: Acanthosepion pharaonis; assembly: GCA_903632075.3. NCBI lineage: Eukaryota > Metazoa > Mollusca > Cephalopoda > Sepiida > Sepiidae > Acanthosepion > Acanthosepion pharaonis. The sequence continues at coordinate 530,132 of CAHIKZ030001507.1, read as the reverse complement.
AAATTAAATTACTTTTCTATTCTTTGTTTAAAATTAAATTCCTTTTCTATTCTTTTGTTTAAAATTAAATTCATTTTCTATTCTTTTGTCTAAATTAAATTCTATTTCTTTTCTAATTCTTTTTATTCTAATTAAATTCCTTTTCTATTCTTTGTCTAAAATTAAATTCCTTTTCTATTCTTTGTCTAAATTAAATTCCTTTTCTATTTTTTGTCTAAAATTAAATTCCTTTTCTATTCTTTGTCTAAAATTAAATTTTTATTCTTTTTGTCTAAAATTAAATTCCTTTTCTATTCTTTGTCTAAATTAAATTCCTTTTCTATTCTTTGTCTAAAATTAAATTCCTTTTCTTTGTCTATAATTAAATTCCTTTTCTATTCTTTTGTCTAAAATTAAATTCCTTTTCTATAATTAAATTCCTTTTCTTTTTGTCTAAAATTAAATTCCTTTTCTATTCTTTGTCTATAATTAAATTCCTTTTCTATTCTTTGTCTAAAATTAAATTTTTCTTTTCTATTCTTTTGTCTATAATTAAATTCCTTTTCTATTCTTTTGTCTAAAATTAAATTCCTTTTCTATTCTTTGTCTAAAATTAAATTCCTTTTCTATTCTTTTGTCTAAAATTAAATTCTTTTTCTATTCTTTGTCTAAAATTAAATTCCTTTTCTATTCTTTTGTCTAAAATTAAATTCCTTTTCTATTCTTTGTCTAAAATTAAATTCTCTTTTCTTTTCTTCATTTTAAATTCCTTTTTCTTTTCTATTTTTTCTAAATTAAATTCCTTTTTCTATTCTTTTGTCTAAATTAAATTCCTTTGTCTATAATTATTTTTTTCTTTGTCTAAAATTAAATTCCTTTTCTATTCTTTGTCTAAAATTAAATTCCTTTTCTATTCTTTTGTTTAAAATTAAATTCCTTTTTTGTGTTATTCTTTGTCTAAAATTAAATTCCTTTTCTATTCTTTTGTCTAAAATTAAATTCCTTTTCTATTCTTTTGTCTAAAATTAAATTCCTTTTATTCTTTGTTCATAATTAAATTCTTTTCTATTCTTTGTCTAAAATTAAATTCCTTTTCTATTCTTTGTCTATAATTAAATTCCTTTTCTATTCTTTTGTCTATAATTAAATTCCTTTTCTATTCTTTTGTCTAAAATTAAATTCTTTTCTTTGTCTATTCTTTTTCTATTCTTTTGTCTATTAAATTCCTTTTCTATTCTTTGTCTATAATTAAATTCTTTTTCTATTCTTTGTCTAAATTAAATTCCTTTTCTATTCTATTAAATTCTTTTCTATTCTTTGTCTATAATTAAATTCCTTTTCTATTCTTTGTCTATAATTAAATTCCTTTTCTATTCTTTGTTTAAAATTAAATTCCTTTTCTATTCTTTGTCTATAATTAAATTCCTTTTCTATTCTTTGTCTATAATTAAATTCCTTTTCTATTCTTTGTCTATAATTAAATTCCTTTTCTATTCTTTGTCTATAATTAAATTCCTTTTCTTTGTCTATAATTAAATTCCTTTTCTATTCTTTGTCTATAATTAAATTCCTTTTTCTATTCTTTTGTTCCTAAAATTAAATTCCTTTTCTATTCTTTTTTTGTCTATAAAATTAAATTCCTTTTCTATTCTTTTGTCTATAATTAAATTCCTTTTCTATTCTTTGTCTAAAAATTCCTTTTCTATTCTTTTGTCTATAATTAAATTCTTTCATTCTTTGTCTAAAATTAAATTCTTTTCTATAATTAAATTCCTTTTTCTTTCTTTATAATTAAATTCCTTTTCTATTCTTTTGTCTATAATTAAATTCCTTTTCTATTCTTTGTCTAAATTAAATTCCTTTTCTATTCTTTGTCTATAATTAAATTCCTTTTTCTTTCTTTTGTCTATTAAATTCCTTTTCTATTCTTTTGTCTAAAATTAAATTCCTTTTCTATTCTTTGTCTATAATTAAATTCCTTTTCTATTCTTTTTGTCTATAATTAAATTCTTTTTGTCTTTGTCTATAATTAAATTCTTTTTAAAATTAAATTCTTTTTTATTCTTTTGTCTATTAAATTTTTTTTATCTATAATTAAATTCCTTTTCTATTCTTTGTCTATAATTAAATTCCTTTTCTATTCTTTGTCTATAATTAAATTCCTTTTCTATTCTTTGTCTAAAATTAAATTCCTTTTCTATTCTTTGTCTATAATTAAATTCCTTTTCTATTCTTTGTCTATAATTAAATTCCTTTTCTATTCTTTGTCTATAATTAAATTCCTTTTCTATTCTTTGTCTATAATTAAATTCCTTTTCTATTCTTTGTCTATAATTAAATTCTTTTTCTATTCTTTGTCTATAATTAAATTCCTTTTCTATTCTTTGTCTATAATTAAATTCCTTTTCTATTCTTTGTCTAAAATTAAATTCCTTTTCTATTCTTTTGTCTAAAATTAAATTCCTCTATAAATTAAATTAAATTCTTTTCTATTCTTTGTTTATAATTAAATTCTTTTTCTATTCTTTTGTCTATAATTAAATTATTTTCGTATTCTTTGTCTATAATTAAATTCCTTTTCTATTCTTTGTCTATAATTAAATTCCTTTTCTATTCTTTGTCTAAAATTAAATTCCTTTTCTATTCTTTGTCTAATTAAATTAAATTCTTTGTCTATTCTTTTTTCTATCTTTTGTCTATTAAATTCTTTTTGTCTATAATTTTTTTTCTTTGTCTAAAATTAAATTTTTTTTCTATTTGTCTATAATTAAATTTTTTTCTATTCTTTGTCTATAATTAATTAAATTCTTTTTCTATTCTTTGTCTATAATTAAATTTTTTCTATTCTTTGTCCATAATTAAATTCCTTTTCTATTCTTTGTCCATAATTAAATTCCTTTTCTATTCTTTGTCTAAATTAAATTCCTTTTCTATTCTTTGTTTAAAATTAAATTCTTTTTCTATTCTTTTTGTCTATAATTAAATTACTTTTTTATTCTTTGTCTATAATTAAATTTTTTTCTATTTTTGTTATAATTAAATTACTTTTTTATTCTTTGTCTAATTAAATTCCTTTTTATTCTTTTGTAAAATTAAATTTTTTTTCTATTTGTGTCTAAAATTAAATTCCTTTTCTATTCGGTCTAAAATTAAATTCCTTTTCTATTCGGAAGTGAAATATTGTAGCTCTAGAAATAACCGTGAACATTTCACGGCTTTCCTATTTTAATTTTCTGCTGATTCACGAGTATTAATTTAATGATTGAGTAAACTCCTTGCAAGTCCCAAGGTTTATAAAATGTCTATACAAATTCCCCTGTCGTTAAATATTTAAGCTTACCAGCTTTAACAAAATTTTGCTATGACAATCATAATTATGAATACAGGTCATTATTTAAAGAAGTAAGAGTGTACAAATGAAAAGTTTTAAAATTGAAAAGGTTTTCCATTTTACTGAAGCAGGCGTTAAAAACACAAAAGTGTGATCGCATCCTCTCCCTTCCCCGTTTTTTTTCTTTCTAAAACAAACAGCGCATTAGATATATCTTGTGTCTATCCTGGTAATCGAGTTAATCAAGCAGGAACGGTTTGTTGTTTATCTGAGGCAATGACAGGGCGTAATATATGTGCTAACTAAATAATTAACTAATTAAAAAACAAGCAAAATTAAATTAGGGTGAAAAGAAACTGACGATGAAATTTTAAATTCTGTACAGTGTAACCCGGATATAAGAGATTTGTCGGGACCGGAGAAGTCTCTTATATCCAGGTTTCTGTTATATTCGGGTTTCTCTTATATCCGGGTTTGGTCTATTTTGTTTGCATTAACACAGGCTCTAATTTGGGACCAGAGAAAATCTCTCTTATATACGGGTTTTTCTTATATCCGGGTCTATTATATCCGGGTTACACTGTACATTAGAATTTAACCTTATATCTCTTGCGTACTCTTTGCACACTGCTAGTGTTTTCTTGGTATTCCAAATGTGAAACTGGGTGATGTTTACTTGATGTGTATTAAACGATCCCGTGCTACACTCAATTATACTACCGCCCACTTGGTTTGGCGCATGATCAGATTCGCTTGCTGTTTAGGCGCATGCGTCTATGTTGACTCAGAGGGGCGCCATTTCTAGATGAAATACCCATTTACTCGTTGCCAACTTCCCTGCCTCATAAAAACCTTAGGAATTCGGCGACTGACTCTTTTGGATTGTAGAATGGAATCTTAGCCATAAGCGCTACTCTTTAGAATGTCAAAAAAATAAACAAAAAAAAGGAAAAAGCTATTTTCCTGTTTTATTTCGACTTTCTTTTGTTTCTCTTTCACGATTTTATTTGTCTTTGATTTATTAGGTTTCTTCATTACTTTCGCTTCACATTCCATTTCCTCCAGGGATTTCTTTATTTTCATTCCTGTTTACATAAGCGATAGCTTCCTATTCTGCTCCTTCTAACATCATATCTGCGACTACTTCAAATAAGTATTTATGCCTTTTCACCTTTCGATCTCTTCTTTAGTTTGCACTTTCTCCTTGTCATTAACGGATGCCATTTTTCTCATTATATTCCTCGGTTTCTTCTTCTTTATAACGTATTGCTTTCGTATTATATCGATCATGGCTCTCTACAACGTCCTATATTTTGTAACTCAACAACGGTCTTCTTTTTAACATCGCGCCTATTACTTGTTCTGACATCCATTAAAAAGTGTTAGGTACGTTATTCACTGCTTTCCTCTGTTTCTCTTACATCAACCGATGATCTCTGCCTAATGGTAGATGACAAAAGTTATCTCCTTCCCGACGTCCCACATTTCACAGGACACACTGTCAGTAATATTTTTACCACAATTCGGGAATTTGAGAACTTATCAAAAATATTGACACTAAGAAGTCTACCGGTTCAAATAAAATCGAAAATGTTATCCTCAAGAATATCATTATTACTGATCTTGCAAAACTATTCAACTTTGCTTGAGAGAGAAATCGACCCCAAGGTTTGTAAAAGGGATCAAGAGTATACCCTGTTTTTAAAGAATACGATCGATGTCTCATTCCCGTCTCATATAGACTCAGCGACCTCCTCTGTGATGCTAGCAAAGGTTTTTTGGGGTATAATAAAAAAGTAGAAGGTTGATCGCCTAAATATTGATAACCTCTTGAGCGGCAAGCAGTACGGATTTCGATCGATTTGATCCACTGCTGATATCTTAGCTGTCATTACTTACAGAATCAGTGAGGCACTAAAAATAAATATATCTTAATGATGATCCCATTAGATACTTCATAGACCTTTGACAATGTGTGGTATAGGATACTGAACCAGCTCTCTGGCCATGGAATCACTAGAAGATTCTTTTCAATTATCAAGTACTTACTAACGGGTATGCCCCTGAAGGTAGTTTGTAACGGCCAGTACTCCGGGGCCCAAGCGATCAACGCCGGTGTTCCTCAATATTCACTTCTCGGTTCAAATCTCTTTCTATTTTAATTATATGATCTACCCAAGAATATACTTAAACCCTTTTGTAAATATATATACTGATAATAGAACGGTAAATGGGTACACATCCAAAATCTAGACGACAAGAGACTGGCAAATGATATCTACTCTGATCTATCTCTAAGAACACAATACGTTGGGGGGGGGGTAAATTCAGTGCCTGAAAAGCAATCTAGAAACGTTCCTACGTCACCGAACGGACCCTGCATTTTGCCAAACGTGGCGAATGCTTATTTAACCTGTTCTAGTCAAGGGTTAACCGGTAGGTTCTCCACAGGTACCCCGAAAATGTACCTCTCACTCTGTTACCCTTTACATTGAATATCTTCGCCCTGTACACTAATTGTTGGGGTGTTGTAAACAGTATATATCACGGTGTTTTACTGGAATATTGGGCTGAGCGTACGGGCTCGAATGCGCCATATTCGGTTTTGTGCCATATCTGATCGCATGGGGAGGTTATTAAATACCCTAGAGTTGGAGATTCGTCTCCAGCTGTGCTGTTCAAACTCTGTGCCCGGAGGCAGAGAGGATCTCCAGATGAGGCTATGCGTCCCGTCTCAGGAAACAGCTAACCGACCCCGTTTTTTAGGGGGTCTACGGGGAATTTTTGGCCAAGGCTATAGGCTCGGATACCCCAAATTGAATTCGGCCTTGTGCCTTATTTGACCGCGTGGGGCGGTTGGTAGATACCCTAGAGTTGGTGATTAGTCTCCAGCTGTGTTGTTCAAACTCTCTGACTCCGGGAAGAGTGGATTCCCAGGCTAAGTCGAAGGGCAGAATCTCATTTTGGCAAACAGCTACCCGACCCAGTTTTATACGGATTCTACTGGGAATTTTTGGCCGATCTTACGGGTCCGGATACCCAACATTTTATTCGGCCTTGTGCCACTTCTGACCGCGTGGGGTGGTTGGTAGATTAAATAGAATTGGATATTCATTGTGAAATTCATTTGACACACTCCTAACAGTTGAATACTTCTTGCTGCTGGCGAATCTTATATGTGTTGTTCTTGTCCTAAGTATTATCGTTCATTACCAACCTTCGTTTGATTATTCTATTCAATAGACTTCACTAGGTTACAACAATTTCAGTTGTCTCTTTTTATTATATTTTTTTTTCTATTTTGCCACTTCTCCCTAATTTTGACCAATATAAACGGAGTATTAGATTGGCATCTAGGTATCATGCTTTTATTGCTGAAATTACTACTTGTAACTGTATGTTCTGTAGTAAAATTTTCGCAATTCTCGCTTGTGGTACCCTATTCCAGCTTCTTGTTTCGTATTTAAATATTTGAAGATCAATGTCAATCGTAATCTTCGGTCTTATTGATTCATGTTGATTTATTGCCACTCTTCTGAATAATTAATTTCCTGATTCACTTTCACACTCAATGAACACTTGCGTCTTAGTGGTTTTATCGTCTGGCTTGGACTGGTTAAAAGATAAAAGAATGAACATTCTCTACCAAATATGAAATAAGACTCAATATAAAGAGAAGTTATCAAGGCATACCTACACGGTGCGATGTATAAATTGTCGTCTAAAATGAAAATAACACTGACATCTCATTTTAACCGATATAATTACCAAAACTCCACAAAAATATCTTAAAATACTGAGTACATTTATTCAATAAAATCACTTCGGAATTTCCTGCAAGTCTTCTTTGCGGTCACATTGTTTAATTTGGTGAATGTTGCCATAATCCTTGCTTTCAGTTCATCTATGGTGCCACACAGATTTTTGTAGGTCTCACGATCAGCTGCAACCCCACACATAATAATCAAGGGTATTGCCGTCTAGAGAGTTAGGTGGCCAGATATAAGGGTTGATATAGTCGCAGAAATTATCTGACAGACATGACTGGTTTTCCTGCTTGTGTGGTATTGTGCGTAGTTCTTTTTGCCAGACACAGTGTCTTCCAGCAGTCACCCTCCAGATCCAGGGTACTTGATGTAGTCCGCCGGGTACTCAGGCTCTGTGGAGTCATAACATCGCCATCACTAGTGATCAGCCCAAACAAAATGATGCTGACTGGATTTATCATCCAACTCTTTCCGAATCCTCTGCAGTGTCTTCAGTTTGACACCCAAAGAGTGTGGCATTTTTTTAGATTTTTTTTAGATTGTGGTCGAAGTTATTGCTTTGTATACACAATACATTGGATAAACTTGCAGAAATTTAAAATAAAAAAGCTACCTATATATATATAACAATTTAAAATCGCCAGGCATTGAATTACGTCCTTCACATGCTTTGACTGACCTTTCAGCCACATGATAAACATTCATAAGCGTTTCACACATACATATATGCAAGTGATAGAAATTTTTAGGAGGATTTAAGATAATCATAAGTAATTCATCAAGCCCTGAAGAAAACTCAGTAGAATGCAAAAAGTACTAGGCGGCTGTTTCGTCGTATATTTGGAACTCATCAGCAGCGCGCATACGCAACAGAGAATTGAACCCGGATCGTTAGGATATGACGCAAGTGTCATACAAACTGTAACTCGTTGACGATGATGCAACGAATTAGACTCGATATAGCTCCGCTCTTTACAAATTACGTGGTGTAGCTCATCTGAGTTTCCCTTACCCATAGGACTGTGCCCCCACGACTCACGACTACTATCCCCAAGCGGCTCCATCTAGAGCATTAGAAGCCGGTTCAAGCAAGGATATACAAGTGATATATGTAAGGAAATCATTACAAATATCTACAGGATTTCTCACTTGTACATCTTTCAGTCTCTAGAATGATAATTTATACTGCTGTCCAAGTAGAATTTTTGTAACAATCTAACACAGATTTATCTTCTCTTTTACTTCAGTATCCGCGGTTTTTTCTATAGTATCTCTTCTTTTGTACATGTTAATGCACATTAAAACGCCCCCACCAAATTTCTTTTTTTCTTCGGTCATTGCCGAAAGTCTATATTTTATTCTTGATCAATAGCAAAATCTGTCGCGTGCATCAAAAATATTTCCGTTTGACGTTAAGTTAAAAAAAGAAACAGTTCATAGGTTCTCGATTCATGTCTCAGAAGGAACTTTTTTGAGCGGTAATCGCAATGTCGGCAACACGAGATCTTTCTGAGCAGAACAAAACGAAAAAAAAGTACAAAAGAAAAGAAAAAGAGGTGATTTCTGAGCAGAACAAAACACCTTTATCCTCACAAATATTTATTTCTGCTTCGCTGAAAGAAAACAAAACTTGATCTTCGATAACAAATTCGATCGCATAAAACTGCCAAATCAAAATTGATTAACGACAAATGTACAATCAACAGTTATTTGCATTCAGAAAGCAATTTATATGGACATAAATGTTAAAAAAAAAAAAAAACATTTTCCCAAATCTATAAAGTTAATGAATGATGTAAATAATACTAAATGCATTTTTGTTTGACTCATTACCAGCTTCGTAGGATATCCAATGTAAGTTTAGCTAACAACACTAACAAGTGTGTTCGGGAAATGTTACACTATATTATACACAGTTTAGCTTTGCGCAATATATATCACGTTTTATTTGATACTTGATTACACTCTTTATACAGAGTGCTTCCAGATATATATGTACATCCTTTACATCCGTTATGTAATTGATATTCCAGAAATATAGAGAGATCTTAACTATTCTGTGTGAAGCACATTACACGGAAAATTTTACATTAACTTTACACTGGATTGTTTTATAGACAATTGGCATAATCATCATAGAGAAGATTGTCAGTTTTTCGAAGGTCCTGATAGTAGGCGCTTATATATATATATATATATATATAGTTAAATTCCCAGATGAATTCTGTGGACAAGACAGATTGGTATCGAATGACAATTGGAAAAAAATCATACATTTTGCCGACGCGTTTCTTTTTCTGACTTTTTCAAGACTTTTTCATTATTATCCTCACAAATATTTAAAAAAAAATCCCTTACTATAAATGTAATTTACATTAACCAGAAAAAAGTCTTAGACACAAGCGTCTATCTTTTTAATTTTGAATTTTAATGTAACTATAACAACAGAAACATTTCGTTTTCATTTTTGCCTTGAAAAAGTCGGAAGACGAAACGCGTCGGCAAAATGTATGATTTTTTTCCAATTGTCATTTGATAGCATATATATATATATATATATATATATATATATATATATATATATATAATTGAATCTTTCCGAATCGTCTGCACTGTCCTCAGAATCTTATATGCGTTTTTCTTGTCCTAACTATTATCATTCATTACCAACATTCGTTTGATTGTTCTATTCAGTAGACTTCCCTAGGTTAGAATTTCAGTTGTTTCTTTTTATTATATTTTTTTTCTATTTTCCCAACATCACCTTGATTTGAAACCTAAACTTTAATTAAGAAATATTACCCATCTAAAAATAGCTACAAATTAAATTCATGAATTAAACTGTTTTACCATAACAGTCATTCACAATAATTATTTAGTATTAGTAATTTTTTATTATTTTATCATTGTTGTTTATTGATATAAAACCCCTAATTTATTTGGGGAGAATTTGAATATGTAAATTGCTAACAAGCATTAAATTTAATCTCTTTGTGGAGGTTTTAAACTTTTAAATTACTATCAAACATTAAAATCTTTTTTTTATCTAAATTGCTAAAGCTATACCACTCCTCTCCTTCCTCCAAAAACCCAACGCACATCTCTTATCACTTACCTCTTTACTTCCCCATTTTTTTTTTCTTTTTCCCTTTTGTCTCATTTTCCTTTCCCCATATCATTTCCTTTGAGATGACCGATTAAATAGGTCGATGTCTGGTCCTTACCCATTACTTCCCCAATATTAAGTATTATAATAAAAAGAAATATAAAAATAAATTTTAAAAGTCTCCCTTCCCTCTCTAAACTTGACCATGTCCCTCGCACTATTCTTCACTAGCTTCTATGTCAACTTATATAAGCTTAATACTGCCCGTCATAAATGGAAATTTTAAATTCATTTTTTCGTTTCACCTTTTGAAGTGAAGTCTGAAGATCGAGAGAAAAATAAAATTCTCCGGTGAAATAAATTATTACAAATGGAGCCTTAAAAGTGGTTTGTTTTTTTTTTAGATTAAATTCTACATACATACATACATACATATATATATATATATATATATATATATATATATATATATATATATATATATATATAGATTATGCCTGTATAAAAAGAAGAAATAAGCGACGCATCAACACGGCTCTACAAATTTAAATAGTTTGTTATATTATTTGTGTATTATTTTTCTTTCCAAATGAAAAAAAAGAAATACAAAGATCATTTTCGAAACAACTTCACACAAATTTTCTTGTGTGCATCTTTTTTACAGTACAAACGAATGACTTTGCATTAGTATAGCAGAAACAAAAAATACATCTTTGATGTAAAAATGTGCGCGTATCTATGCGTATAACTTGCAGTTGTCGTTCGCATGAATTAAGCAAGAAGTTAGCTTGTTACTGGTGACTCCCGTAAACCAACTTAGTCTGCATGTTCTTTTTTTCCATGTGTCAGTATCGCTAAGCATTTTTCTAATATTATATACTCGAATAAATATGCGAATAACGTAATTAATTAACTGAGAGAATTTCAGTTTTGGATGACAAAACCCTACTCAAAGGTTAACTGAAAAAATAATTAGCGGACGAAAATTTATCATTCATATAATCGGCTCCAAAATTTAGATTCATTAATTTCAAGTTTATTGGTTAATAAATATTTTCCGTGTTTTTAAATATCCAATTAAAGGGGTGAAAATATTGTTGATTATATTCTGAAGTGATCCTGCAAAATTTCGTGGCTAAAAAAAATCGTAATCATCTGCCAATCAAAGACAGACGCACGTCTCATATCACGTTGCTGATTGGTTAATATATACCAATACAAAAATTAAATATTTGACGATGGTCCGTAGACAAAAATGCGCTAATTTCTGTGTTTAAGAAATCTGTCATTTTTCTACAATTTTGAAATGGGTTCTCTCACACACCCGCCTATATTGTTGTAGAGTAGGATCCAGCGTACTTCTTGTCTACTACTTTGATAATAGACTACACTTACTTATAAATATGTCAAGTAGCCACATTAGAGTAGGATTTGAGTAGAATTTGATTTGCACAAGTTTTTCCGTACTAGGTATGGCAATTTAATAAGCCGCATCTTTGTTTCCTTTACCGGTTCCTTCGATACTCTAACTATGGCCTTCCTAATCCTCGGCTATTACGAAGAGAAGCAACATTAAAAACGCTGAGTTCTACCCTACAAAACACACACACACACACACACACACATATATATATATATATATATATATATATATATAAGACATTCATTTCTGTAGTTTACTGCTACCAACAAGCAGAAATATTTCTTCTCCCGATGATTGGCCATTTTGGCTGAAACTAATCGAGGAATCTAAATGAAATAATAAAAAAAAAAAACGAAAGAATATTAATCTACAACCCAGTGTGTCTGAAGATTTTAATTTTTTAATATTTTTCTATTGTTCAAAAAAAAAAAAAATATATATATATATATATATATCGAGTTCAGTCATTTTCCCATCACCATAAGCTTGCATCCATGTATTCTTTCTATGAATACTTTCATGGTAAGTGTTCGGGTTTGCTTTCATTATGTCGCGAGACTTTATGAATTTAAGTGCACTACTAGATTTTTGTAGACAGAAACTAATCAAACTACAGTTCAGCTGTAAATTCTATTCTAACAGTTTGTCTTCTCTAACTTTTCGCTTGAAGAACTCCCTTCTGGCTCCATGGTTTGCAGCCATCTTTAATTTTTCAAAATAGCAATGCAATGTCAATCGCTATACAGTGTCCTCTTGATTCCACTTTTATCTTCCTGTTCATTAATAATGCGTCTGTTACGATTTTTTTCAACATCCAGCAACCTCTTGTGTCTTAGTGGCTTTATTGCCTTACTTGGGGTGAAATCGATTGTATATATATATATATATATATATATATATATATATATTAACCGATGTAAAAATATGGTTTCATCGCTACACAGGAATTACCATGTTTCAAAAATAGAAAACAAAAACTTCAAATTCAATTATATGAAATTAAAAGCATAAGTTCTGTTTCATCTTCAAGTGAATTTTGAAATACCTTCCTTTTTTACTATAATATACATATATATATATATATATATATATATACATATATATATATATATACGGGATGCAAAATTGTACAAGTCGAGTAAAAAATATTTTTCATTTGTTAGATTAAGATTTGAACCGTTGCATCTTTGAAATAATTAATGATATCATACTGGAATTCTACGAGATTTTTTTTGTTGGACACTTCTTTGATCAATAAGAATGTAAAATTACTCTCCAAGGTTAACAGAAAAAGTGATGAAGTCAATCATAAACGAAAATGACATGTTCAATATAAATATTTGTAGCTAAGGATCGGAAGCTCATGCATGATTGAAATAAAGTTCAAACATATATATATATATATATATATATATATATATATATATATATATATATATATATATATCCCACTTCATGTTCCACCTTATTCAAGATGATTTTCGCCCTCGCTAACCTTCTGACATCCTCTCTGTAACAACGTACCTCACAGTTTTCACGTACGATTTCATTTTCAAGTTTTTTTTCAACTGCTCTTTGGACCTTCATAGGTGAAACTCTTCTCTCACGAGCCGAACAACTTATGTATTGAGTTGGATCTTTTCTAATTGATCTATTTTGTTCTAAGTTGAAAGGATTACTCCGCTTCCTGTTGTGATCTCCTGATCCATATTCACTATCTACTGTTCACTCCTTTTTAATCTTATTCGCCGTTCTCCGTTTTTGATGGACTTCGATGATGGAAGAAAGAGAATAAATCTTAGTACGATTACTGAAGGCCAAAATTAACTTTTTTTTCCTCTCATCAATGCCCAGTTGGGAAGACAGTGGTCTAACTTAAAACAATTTTAACATGTTCTCTTTTTAGCTGAATAACTGATGTTTTTAATGTTTCTCACGAAAAATGGTGTCAAGATGGCTAAACTTCTTACCTGAAAACCTGGAAAAATAGAATTCAATTATATGTATGCATGTATATATGTATGCATGTATATATGTATGCATGTATATATGTATGCATGTGTGTGTGTATATATATATATATATATGTATGCATGTGTGTGTGTATATATATATATATATGTATGTATGCATGTATATATATGTATGTATATATATGTGTACATATATATATATATATATGTATGTATGTATGTATGTATCTCGCGTAATCATGTGTGACGTCATGAGATGGTGTGCGATTTTCGCTTCTAGCGTCTTATATGCACGTGTTTATCGTTGCTTAGAGATCCTCTATGTAAACATTCACAGACTGTCATTACTGGCTTCTCCGTATATTGCTTAATATGTTGTAATGACATCTTTGATAATGGCTTATGTAAGCCGAAAGCTTAGATTGTATTAAAGAAAAATATGGATCAATATTGTGAATTTCTTTCTTCGTTCAATGATAATGTTATTAAACTTATTAGACGTTATGAAAAGAATTTACATAAAATAAATAGTCAACACTTGTCTATATTATTTAATGAACCGTGTGTGCATATATATATATATATATATATATATATATATATATGTATGTATTCATTGACAAATGTTAGATTAAATAATATAGACATATTATGTCTATTTTTATAATGTTCTTTTCTAGTTCTCTTCTCAGCTTCTTGGTGTTGAAATTCATCAAGCATGTCCTCGTAGTTTTTTCTTACCCAAGTACTTTCGATCTCCTCCGAGATCATCTTCAGCCGTATATTACAAAGTCAAACATATTGACACTGTGATCGCTTGTTTTGAGAAAAATCACCGTATCTACAACTGATAATTTTTAAATACTTATACTACAGCTCGTTGACGCGTGTTTTCAAAAATCACTATCACATCGAGCATAGTTACAATAATTTTTTTTTTTTTTTTTTTTTTTGCAATACACCTCTGAGGATGATCTCGGAGGACATTGAAAATATTAGGGTAAGAGAAAACTAGGTGGTCTGTTTGATGAATTTAAGCTTAGCACAAATAACCTGATTAGTAAAGGATTATTATAAAAATAAATAGAAAAATGACATGTATATTATTTAATAAAAAAATTTGAATGAATATATGCTGTCTAAATAGTGGCTGTCGACTCACAAAGCGAGTATGACCATCACTTGCATGTTCAGCCTATCAGACTACCATCTTAACAACATAAAATATGCAGATGACAGTGTTGAGGGCCACAGGAATTCTTGAATAAGGTAGTAAACGAAGGCGAAAAGAAAGGCCCATCCACCAACTGTAAGATATGGTTGTCAACAACAGGAACACCCCAAGAGATTAGCTACAAGTTGGCACCCCCAAAAGCAAGGCATTAAAATAATTACTTATCTCTTTTTTTAAAGGAGGAGGGCATTTGAACAACGAAACCTGTTTTCCAAATGCTAAGGAAAGCATTAGAAGACGGGTTGATTTGGTGAGAAACAAAGAAAAGTGTATTGACATGCTATGTAAAATTACTCTTCCAATAAAGCAGTGAATGCTGGACATTCTTATCACAGATGAGAAAACTCGAGGCAGCAGAAATTTGATTCTATAGATGAATGCAGAAATTACCATATTAAAAATATGAATAATCAGGAAAGACAAAAGGGATGCTTAGAGCTATAGTCTAAAAGATACAACTGAAATTTCATAATGAGGAAAGAAAAATTGGAGAATTTGATACTCACAGTACATACTGAAGGCAAATGAGACATAGGAAAGCGGTTATTTTAAAAGTTGCACAGAGCAGGGATTAGACGGGAAAGCAAAAAGAAAAAAAAAACTTACTAGGGGCCACAAAGAACAAGAGCTTAAGGAGAGCCATAATCGCCTACATCCTGAAGGGATACGGCACACAAAAAAGGAAAAATAGTACATTAAAAATATGTTTCTTCATATTTGGCTTCTTGAAATGTTCAATTCAAACATCTCTAGCAATGATAGAGATTACACTAAAATTTTAGAAGTTTTCTCATTACCGACCCGCGGTAAATCATTGTATATACCAGTGAACGCTGGAAAATCTCTTCACAGATCAAACGAAGACTGGAAGTAACAGAAATATGGTTCTACAGTAAGATGATTAGAATACCATGAACGGAGCCCGTAAGCAACGAAGTCTGAAGGTAAATAGAAACAAAAACGTCACCTATACTCAGAATCCTGTTTTGCATGTATGATGAGGAGGGTCGGTATGGGGAATTTGATACTCACAGGACATGTCGAATTCAAAATTTTTAGAAAGAGGAATCGAGCCACGTAACTAAATAGCTTTTTTAAATACATGGCGGAACATGGTAGGTGGGTAAATGACAAAATGACTACTGTTGCTCAGCTACAATTCATTAGACGATGTGGAGAGCCACAACTATCTGCATCCTGAAGGGATACGTCACATGAACTGAGAATATAGTTACAATGAAAACGCAGTTTTAAAACTGATTAAAAGAAAACACACTATATTTTGATCCTGATTTAACTAAACAAAACTATCACTTTAAAGTCGGTTTGCAACTAGTAAAGCATTTCCATACATTTCATATAGTGATTCATAAAATCGGTTGTAGTGTCGAGATGGGAATACAATTCGTTTTTATTTGACATTTGCGATGCCCTTGTGAGAGCAGAATTTGAGAATGTCACCTGTCAATCAGAATGACATGCCACGGGTTTATAGACCAAACTTTTGACTACTGAGGTTAATTCAGTTTTGACGGCAATTCTTAACTTGCTCTGTAGTTCAGACTATATACTTAACTACAGACAGACGGACAGGCAGACAGAACATAAGACAGATATGACCAAAATGAATAGGCAGATAGATTGCTATAGATCTGAAGAGAGATAGGTGGAAATATGATTACAGTGATATAGACCGACATATATGGATAAAGAGATAGATAGATGGATAGATAGATAGATAAGAAAAGGCATAGATAGAGAAGACATAGATAGATAGATAGATATAGAAGAAAAGGCAGAGATAGATAGATAGATATAGAAGAAAAGGCAGAGATAGATAGATAGATAGATATAGAAGAAAAGGCAGAGATAGATAGATAGATAGATATAGAAGAAAAGGCAGAGATAGATAGATAGATAGATATAGAAGAAAAAGGCAGATAGATAGATAGATAGATAGATATAGAAGAAAAGGCAGAGATAGATAGATAGATAGATATAGAAGAAAAGGCAGAGATAGATAGATAGATAGATATAGAAGAAAAGGCAGAGATAGATAGATAGATAGATATAGAAGAAAAGGCAGAGATAGATAGATAGATATAGAAGAAAAGGCAGAGATAGATAGATAGATAGATATAGAAGAAAAGGCAGAGATAGATAGATAGATAGATATAGAAGAAAAGGCAGAGATAGATAGATAGATATAGAAGAAAAGGCAGAGATAGAGAAGACATAGATAGATAAGAAAAGGCATAGAGAGAGAAGACATAGATAGATAAGAAAAGGCATAGATAGAGAAGAAAAGAGATAGAGATATAAATGGATAGAGATGAAGAAACACGATAGATATAAAGAGATGAAACGAGATAGATAAACATATAAAGATAAAAAGAGATAGCGAAGAAAAGAGAGAAATAGAGAAAAAAGATAAGAAAAGAGAGACGAAGAAAAATAAAAAGTGATTATTTATATATATATATATATATATATATATATATATATATAAGAGAGAGAAGAGACATTGAAGAAGAGAGATAGATAGGTAGTGAAGGTGAGAGACAGAAAGACTGGAAACTTTAATGTTCCACGCTATTTCAATGAATGGATTGGAAGGAATCTACTTAAAACTAGAATGAGAATATATATATATATAGAGAGAGAGAGAGATAATATATATATATATGAGGAACGAATAAGAAACCTTTATACATTTAATATATTTCGCTTCCATTTATGTTTCATTAGGAAGAGAATTTTCAGGTTCATTTCAATTCTTTGTTGTTTTTGTCTATTTTTTTTTTGTCTATATTTCTGAGATGAGGTATTATGTACATGATTTACATTATTCGGACTATTGTCCTCATCTTTGTCGCCATATTTATCACAACGTTTCGGCCGTTGTACGCTCTGGCCTTCTTCAGGTGTTTGGAATGTCGAACTGAACCCTTTATTTCGCTCACTGTGGTAGACTGTTCTACTTCCACGTCCTCAAGGAGACATGGCACAGTGGATTAAGGCGTTGGTTACATCCAGTGACAGGACCCAAACAGTATGATTTCAATACCCGGTTAAGGCAGTGGAGAACTTTCAGAGGGAAAATTAACAGGAGATAACTGATAACTGACATCCATCGAACATGGCACCTGGGACTAGAACAGTCTACCCCAGTGAGCGAAATTAAGGGTTCAGTTCAATTTTCCAACCACCTGAAGAAGGCCGGAGCGTACAACGGCCGAAACGTTGTAATAAATATGGCGACAAAGATGAGGATAAATGAGTCCAAATAATGTAAATAATTGTTGGTTTTTTGTTTTTTTTTTTGTTTTGTATATCATTAGTAATGTAGGTCTCGCGTGTTTATGCCTTGTATTAGTGTACGTCTGAATTCTAGCGGACAATTTTGTACCGTTCTCTAGTCTGTCCTGTGTTTAATTCCTGAAGATAGTAGCTGATATTAAACTGAAAATATGTATGTGTATCAAATTTCTAATTGGCCTTGTGGAAGTATCTGGTGTCGGTACGTGCATTAGATGTACGCAATTAATGCTGGGTTAAATTCAATGTTTGAGCAAAAATTTGTGCATCGAAAAATTTAGACGTATATGGATGGCTGTGTTTTCGCTTTATTTAATTATTATGATTATGATTATTATTGTCTGTGTTTATAGGGAAATTTCGAGTGTTTCTTGGTGTAATTTTATTATAAGTATTATATACATTTTCTAAGTCCACTTTCCATATTATGTACCCTTGAAATTTCAACTGTATTTTCTGATTCAGTATGCAAGTCCAATTGAATAATTTTTTAACGTTGCACACAGGTTCATTCCATGGAATTCTTCAGTAGATCCACATTTGTGTTGCCTCAGGTTTTTTTTTTTCATCCATAAAGAGATTGTCCAGCACTAGGAAAATGGATCTACTTACGTTTTCCGGTATTTCACCACTATCGTATATTTCATTTATTATGGCCATAATTTTGTCATTGCCAAAGGAAATTATTTTTATTAAAAAGTGTTCTATTCACAAAGCTGACGTTTCTTGTCATGGAGATCCCAAAGAGTCACTAATCGGCGAGTTACTGGTAGGTCTTCTGTAAGAGTCATCGTCACCAAGACGAAAAATCTTTAACTGATAAGTACGCGTGTCTTACTGTTACTGTTGTGGTGTCCTCCCTCTAAAGAGTCTGTTGGACTCTTCCGCCTACTATAATCATTAGTAGGAAAGAAGGTCTTGGGGGTAACATTCGAATAGAACTGTTCTAGCCGTGCTGGTCAAACTCTCTGCCTCCGGGTAGAGAGGATCCTCAGACGAGGCTCTGTCGAAGGGCAGTCTCGTCTCGGGAAACAGCTACCCGACCCCGTTTTATACGGGGTCTACGGGGAATTTTTGGCCGAGCCTACGAGCTCGGATTCCCCCACATTAAACTCGGCTTTGTGACATATCCCACCTCGTGGGGAGGCTGGTAAATATAACAGTCGAATAGATTGAACGCTGTGTCAGCAGACACACACCCACTAGTCGTGTAATACACTTCTGTTGTACTTATTGTTTAATATATGATATATCTATAACACTTCTGTTATTTCTTTAACTATTTACATGGCCACAACAGTTGCAGATAATTATTTTACTACATTTTAAAAGTATTATTTTGTCACTACTGAAAATAAATTTTGGCTGTATGATTTATTTAAACTGCTAGGAAAACTTGAATCGTGACGGAAAGAATAAATTAAAAATTATCCTGGGCGCATAACCTGTGTATATGGATATAAAATGAACTGAGTAAATACCCAAAAATAGAAAGGGGACTGAGACAAGTATCACATTGCATTTATTCCACCTTTAAATCAGAGACATTATATGATATCTAGAAGTTTTACTGGGATTGACGAACACAATCTTAAAAACATTAGATATGAATATAACACAGTGTGGAAAGGTTTCACAAAATAACTGCAGGAACTCCTAGAAAATGTACTGAAAGATACCAGGATGAAAGGACTAACTGTCAATTGCAAGAAGATAACATATATGGTCGTCAGTAATCGAAACAGCGCAGGAGGCGAGCTAAAAATTGGAAGTATAAAAAAGTTAAATATTCTGGAATTGTTTTAAGTGTGTACGCAAAATGTTGCAACGAAATACAAAGGGATATTGGATTAGATAAAAGATGTTTTCCAAAAGCTTAGCAAAAGTATTAAGTATCATAAAAAAACTCGTTAGAAACAAAGAAGGGAGGTGAGCTCCTATATGGAAATAAAAAACAATGCACAATCCCCGTACAAATGAAGAGACTAAAGGAAGCAAATATGTGGTTCTACAGAAGGATTCTCAGAATACGAACAACGGAACATGTGAATAATGAGGTTGTATTAAGAATAATGTAACGAAAATGGACGCTTATCTTTAGAGCCCGAACGAGGTAGCTAAAATTTCTAGGAACATGAGGAAGGAAGACTTGGAAAATTTAACACTCACAGGACGTACAGGCATAGAGTAAAATAACTAACGAGCTTGTGTAAACAGATAGCAGGACAGGCAGAGGAAGCAAAATGACAATGCCAAGAATTTCAAAGGATAGGAAGGTGTCGAGAGCCATAATCCCATAAAACCTAAAGTATATATAGCAAAACAACTTGAATAAAATTCAAATATACCTTGTAAAAATATTACAACTTTTTTTTTTTGTTGTTTTCAGTTTTTGCGCTAAGACACATTCAGTCAGTTATGTGCAATGCGTGATACACGCTTAGGCGATCATGTATCGAAAGATACATGACTGACGAGGCAGATTTTTCTCGCAGGAGATTGCCATTTCTTTCTGCAGTAGACCAGTTTCCATCAAAGGCTATAGAACCCGGTTTGTCCTGCTATTTACTCATAGTTGAGGATAAGAGGACCCATACCTTTCCCAAGAGTATTTGCGCGTAAGTGAATATCAGTTATGTGCCATGCGGGATACACGCTTAGGCGATCATGCATCTTTCGATACATGAATGACGAGGCAGATATTTTTTCCGAAGTAGGTCGCCATTTCTTTCTGCAGTAGCTCAGTTGTAATCCAATGCTATATAACCCGGTCTGACCTGCTATTTACCTATAGGTGGTGGAGAGCAGAAGAGGATTCATACCTTTCCAAAGTTATTAGCACGTAAGTGAATGTAATGGATTCGACTGGAATTCGAACTCGGCCCTCCGATTCCTGAAGCAGAGCGGCATATTACTTTATTTTAAATCAGATAAATACAGAAGAAAAGATATCCGATTTCTCTTGCGTGTACAATGAAGGGGAAATAGTAGGCATTGAGCTGACTTGGTTGTATCTTCAACGTCATGGTTCTATAAAGAGGGACCAACATCGAATGCGGCGACATGTTATTGGAAGAGTTGGTACAAGAGAAAATAAGCCCAATTTCAAGCTAAGAGCAGTGAAACAAGGGCCACGGAATTAAACCCTTCATGCTCAATTCGGGGACAGAAGAGGAATTCTTTCGTAGCATGCAATAACAAATTATAAAGGAAATGACCAGGATACACGCAAGAAATGAGACAGCATATGGATGTTGAAGTCAATCATCCGGACCCAAAGAATTACAAACATAGCCAATAGAACTTCCAATAGGACTAATGTCGAGAGGATTCAATAAAATCGAACCACGGTAACAGAAAGAACACAAGGTATTTACTCTGTCTCCCCACGATGACGAGTTGTGACACAAGGTCTTTTTTAAGGTGGGGACCCGAGCGCGTATACCCGAGCCAGGAAAAAAAATTGCCCTTTGTGGAGTATTGAAATTCTGCTTTGTAAGAAATGCATTTGCGAGTGAATATTGCATTAACAATTTCTTCAAGATACAAATTTTACAATTTAACCTATATCAGTGAAGAGGAAGTGGATTCATGCCTTTCTTAAGGGTACTTTATCGTCAGTTAGGTATGTACCATGCGTGATACACGCTTAGGCGATCATGTATCTTTCGATGTGTGACTGACGAGGCAGACTTTTTTTTCCGACGCAGTAGGGTGACATTTCATTCTGGTGTAGACCAGTTGCCATCCCAGTCTATAGAACCCGGTCTCTCCTTGCTTTTTGCACATAGCTTGGTGGGGGGGGGGAGAAAAAAGGATTCATAGCCCTCTCAAAGGTATTAGCACGCAAGTGAACGTAATGGGTTCGACTGGAATTCGAAGTTGGATCTCCGATTCCTCAATATGATCTGGTCTTCATTACTCCACCGTGCCTCCCCTGGGTCGAAAGTGAATGTAATGATTCCGGCTGTAATTCTATATTTCCTCTCGGGCTGGTGCTTCCACGTCTACGCCGAAGCTTTGTTTTCCCTTCTACACATTCTTCTGAACCTTATTTCTCTTTCTATTTCTCACTGTTGTCGGCACCTGCTCGCATAGGGATCGTCATTCTCACTACCTATTTCCCGTATCTCCTCGTGTCGGTGGCGTATATTGCTGTAAATCAAAGAGTTTGACGGTAACATTCTCGGGAATTAGATTTTGGTCGACGGGGAAGCCCACACGTTTGAACCTCTCTCATGGTTCAAAGGAGATTGAAACAGGCAATTTTAAACCATTATGCAGCTATTATATATACATTCATACATATATATATATATATATATATATATATATATATATATATATATATATATGTGTGTGTGTGTGTGTGTAATATAGTTATTTTTCATATATATATATATATATATATATATATATATATATATATATATATATATATATATATATCGGCTTGGATTGAGGAATCGCAGAGCCGAGTTTGAATTTCTAATCGAATCCATTACATTCACTTACGTGCTAATACCCTTGGGAAAGGTATGAATCTTCTTCCTCTCCCTCCAACTATGGGTAAAATAGCAGAACAGACAGGGTTCTATAACCTTGTATGGCAACTGGTCTAGGAGAAGGACAACTCTGAATTCAAAACCTGCGGAGGGTCGTTTGGGAACCTTGTGGCATTCGGTGCACCAAGTCTCTGTATTCGTCCCTTCAAAAAGTGTGGATGGTCCTGCACGAGGCCTTAACCACTATAATCAAATCTCATGTGCCGGTGTCGGGCTGTCGGTTTCCTGGAAACTGATCTGCTTGACCCTCATACGTTGAATCTCGACGGGAGAGTCGATTTTATATATATATATATATATATGTATTAAGAACATCTGGACATTCCAAACCCAGTTATATCCCTTGAAGTTTACATTGTGAAGTTTACATCGTACAGTACGTAAATTTTTTCACATAACATTTTAAAAAAATGTAACTTTCAGATGAACATAAAAATTTTGTCTTAGAAAAAAACAACTCACTGGAGATGACATTGTACAAATGTTGAAAGTACGCGAAATAAATTCATATGTATCAACATGATTTTCTCTCTTCCTTTAAGGATACTAAAAAAACTTGTCCGTGGATCCTATTGAAGTAGAAAAAACGTGAATAAATTATTCAATGAAACATGTCTAAATGAAAATATCCTGCCAAAATATAAGCAATATATATATATATATATATATATATAATTACATGAAATGATCATATCATTCATATACAGGTTCGGGGTTAGTGTATCTTATTGAAATTGTTTGCGAAGATGTATTCTCGCCATTTAAATCATTAACCTCCATATTTGTTTTTTGTATGAAATGATTCATGTAATTATAAATTAAACTGCACCTATATATATATATATATATATATATATATATATATATATATATATATCCTCCTTGGGATTATCCATACGGATTACCAAACTTTTCATTACCTAACTCTCTTTTTATTTCTTTATCTCTCTCTTCTCTCTCTATATCTCTATATATATATATATATATATATATATATATATATATAGGCTGACAGGGTTATTTCTAGTTTACAATACCTATAAACACAAAGTGTGGCTTATACTGCAAATATGCTGAGTAGACCTTACTTATTGCTTGTCCGAGAAATTGTATAATTTGGCGTTAACAAATTATGATCTGGACCAATACGCTGACACCTTCGGTCGGTCAGAATGACTTGTGAGTTTCTGCGAGCACAACCGTTGACGGCTTTAAATCAGTCCTTTTACTCACTTTAACTAACAACTTTTTGCATTGTTTTTAACTGCAACGCTCGTTGGAATCGCTTCATCAGGCAGATAATATCAAGAAATATGTTCACTAATTCATAAATTATGGTAATATTCCATCCCTGAACATATGTCTAGAACACAGTCTAATCATTCCGTTAGGCGCATATATATATATATATATATATATATATATATATATATATATATAAAGAAATAATCATACATAGAATCAATCAGCAATATTAATGCGATTAATGGCGAAATCACTTCGTTAGTAGAACATAATGCATGCATTAAAATACTGTTAATCCATTGAATGGTGTGATCCTCATTTATAAAACTGTTGTCAGATTTTTCTAGTGTATATTTTTTTAAGTTAAGCAAGTACTTTCGCAGATCCATGTCTACATCCTCAGGCTGTAATTTTTTTTCCTTTTAATGTTAAAATTTGAAGACGAAATAATTGTTTGTAGCCCGAAAGATGTTTTTTAAGAATGTGCTATTTATTGACGGTTGTACAATCTCGGAACGTGCGAGTCGCAACACTAAATTTCAAATTTTCAAGTGAGAATTTTTATATGAATTTTGTAATATGGTAAATCCACGACTTGTTTTTTTACAAGTGTTTTTCAGTTAACATGATATGAACTAAGTATATACTTCACTTAAAATCATGATATGTCTTAGGAGCCTTTTTCTCAGGAATTTCATACTGCGGGATCAATTGTTTTTTTTTTATAAACATATATATAATAACTTTATATTCTTTTCAAGTGCAGTGGATGTTTTAGAAAAATATGACGTCATTTATACAAAAATAGGATAAGTGAGTTAAATTTGAGTTGTAGCTCTCGAAAAATGCCAATAAAATCTGTTGTTTTGTTTAACAGCATATCAACTCCTTAAGGGTCATTTAATTTTATTGGGCGCATAAATATTTTCTTTAACGAAAATGTATTGCTGGCCATTTTTCTTTAAAATGTATTGCTGCTAGTATTTTTTTATTATAAAAATGTACTACTGTTAATATATTTTCCCTTACAAATAACTATTGCAGTTAATATGTTTTTATAAACATATATTGCTGGAAATTCCTTTACTCTGAAAATGCATCCATGACACTTCTATAAAAATGTATATTTATAATTTAATAGTGATTTGAATACAGTTTGGGGGTTAACGTTTTGCCCATAGATGGGACCCTAACAGATGCTACCACCTCGGGTCAGGGAGGACGAAGAAACAACAGCAATTAAGTGTTGATTCCACGCTTCTCAACACCCCCAATCTCCCGATCAGAGACGTTGCTGCCGCATATAATTTATCTTACTAGCAAAATCTGGTCTACTACACTGAAAATTTTCATTCATTAATAACGACTGAGTCGGTCCAAATAACTTGTACAGATAAAAAAAAATGGTCTTTGAACAATTGAACCCAAATTTTGATAAACATGTATCTTTTTTTTAAATTGTATGTTTGGAGATTGAATTATACTTGTAAAACAAATTCTATATACCACCGCAGCTACAAGTCGGTAAAGGATACTTACAACGTTTTATTGTTTAACAAAAATCTCTGGGAATTTGAAGTGAGGCATTAAATTATTCGGTACTTATTGAAACTGCAGCAAAAAAAAAGTCGATTTTAGACAAATAAATATGTCCAGTTAGTTCTATGAAAATTTGGTTGCCGACATCTAGAATTTCGAAGGATTTTATTTTCGACATGTATGAATATAATTCAGTTTGGACTCAGCAATTATCAAAATAAATAAAAAAATCGTAAGATTTGAGATGAGAAATTATCATTATTGTATACTACCCTATTCGAACTTTTGCTGGCTGTTAATTTTTGGATTGTCTCCCCTGACTCTTGCAGTCATTCATTTCTTTTGTTTATCCTTTATAGTCTTTCAGTCTTATTTGCCATTAAAACATTTGTATTAGTATCAAACGTCTTTTGGGCAGTGTTTCTAGAAAATTCTCAGTCCACTATCTCTCTCTGAATTATTTTGCCCTTCTCAAGCTTGACATATTTCTTTCAGCAGAAATTTTAGGCATCATTTTAGATTGCAAGAAAGCAAGCCAATATTCATACAATGAAGTGCCAATGCATCTTGCACCCATCTTAATAAGATAGAAGTATACCTACATTAAGTTTGCATGTTTTCATGACGTTATTATCTCTTATTGGCGAAGTAGTGAAAGTATGG
This sequence comes from Acanthosepion pharaonis, assembly GCA_903632075.3. Classification (NCBI taxonomy): domain Eukaryota; kingdom Metazoa; phylum Mollusca; class Cephalopoda; order Sepiida; family Sepiidae; genus Acanthosepion; species Acanthosepion pharaonis. The sequence goes on along the minus strand of CAHIKZ030001507.1, from coordinate 503,989 downwards.
AATGTAGCGTGTCATATCTAAAGATATCCTTTTCTTTCTAGGATCACGGAGACGAAAGATAAATTTTTACCGTTGTGTAAATATATCGAAACATAACTGTCTTCAAACGTCTATGAAAGGAAATATATATATATATATATATATATATATATATATATATATATAAATGAATGTGACTGAAATAGATAATAAATTTATGCATTTGAATATATTTATATATTTGAAATCAGTATAAATTTTACATAAATAATTTTTTTTTATTTCTGAAATTTATTTAATATCCGGATTATGATTGACAAGTCGTCGATAAACGAGTATAAATTTACTGAAACGCGGATAGAATCTGAAAGAAGTTGAAAGCAATGGCAGATTAAAAAAAAATCCCCCCCCCTCTCTCTTTTCTTTTTCTTTTCCTCGTTTAATCTCCATTGCAAATGAGACTGTATACTTACCGGAGTTCCTCAATGGATTTCTGTCAGCTTTTCAAGTTCCTTTTCATCAATCATATATTTGTAGCAAATCATATTAAGCCGTCTTTTCGAAATGACGCTAAAACTATTTCTCTTGCCTTTCAATACATGCCAGGAATTCTTCTTCGAAATGTCAAAACTCTGTGTGCTTCTTCGAGATTTTTCAAATGGATATCTATATTTGAAGCTTGCTCGCTGTCGATTGATATAGCTATAACTTTATACTATGCATATATTAGACTTTGCCAGCTACTGATGCCGGGAGAGCCAACTAGGCGGGTGACCATTAGCATATGAGCAAACAGATATCAGAAATTTGGCGTAAACATTAGACGACTACGTGTGAATATTCTACCGGACATTGGTCTTTCAAATGCGCCTAATTTGTCTGATGCAAATGACAGTTTCTTTGAGGCTTTCTTTTAGATGTGATGGCCGTTTTCGTTCAGTCTGAGATGTAAACAAAGCAGGTGCATTGATCAAGTGCAAATTAGTTGTATTCCGACTTATACGGAGTGTTACATTTTAAAACGTCAGTGATCATACACGCACGCGCACAAGTATGTATAATTCACGCACATACACACTGACGCAATTACACACGCACATGAATATATGGGTGTGTGTGTGTGCATTAGCGCGCGCGTGTATATGGGTTGTATTTGATTATTTAGAACAATATACGTGTAAAAATCAGGATAGATAATGAACTGACCGAGAGAAATAGATGCAGAATTAACTGGCAAACACATTAACAAGCAGATATAGTGAACTGAAAAAAAGATATATAGATAATGAACTAAATGTCATATATATATATATATATATATATATATATATATATATATATATATATATATATATATTAAACGGACATAGATATATAGTGAACCGATATATATATATATATATATATATATATATATATATATATATATATATAAAAGAACAGACATATAGAGAATGAACTGATAGATAGTCAAGCAACATATAAATAGTGAACTGATTAATAGATAATGAACTGACAGGTAGTCAAATAAATAATGAACTGAGATAGATAATGATCTAATAGATAATGAATTGACAGCGGCAAAATTAAATGAGAAAATTAGTGATCTTACAGAGATAGATAAGAAACTGATAGATAGACAGACAGACAGAAAAGTAATAAACATATATATATATATATATATATATATATATATATATATATATATATATAGATAGATAGATAGAAGGGCGCGTGGCTGAGTGGTTAGACTTCTGACCACGAGACTCCATGGTCGATTTATTAGGAAACTTCCTAATATTATCTGTCGAAAGTGGGGACTTTCCCAGCGTAGGGTACCTTTTAGAAAGTACCGGAAAACTGAAATTGATTAGAGAAAAGTGAAATTGGGTCTACGGAACACTAGGAGTCATCGATAGCTGTGCTATCAAGAAGTTACAAGTCAGTGTGTTGTTCGGATTATTGATCATTCTGGGTAACACGCTCTCTCCCGGACGTTGTAATGTCTGCTCAGCATAGTTGCAGTATAAACCACAGGTGGCCTCTGTGCGTGTTGAACAAACACAAATGCGACTGAGTGAGGGATTGGTTAGTCGCCTTACTAGACGGTTATCCTCGAATACATGTGGTCAGCTATTATATCTATCTATCTCATATATATATATATATATACATATATATATATATATATATATATAGAGAGAGAGAGAGAATGAACTGACAGACGTAGATAGATAGTGATATATATATATATATTTATATGCATATATATACATATGTTTCTTCCATGAGGAATCGCAAAAAATATACGTATATATATATACATTCATATATATATATATATATACACACACATATATATATATATATATATATATATATATATATATATATATATATATATATATATACACACACAAAACACACGGAATGTAATACCAAAATTGTACAAGTCTAGTAAAATCAAAATTGTCCATTTGTTAGATTAACCTTTGAACCATTGTATCTTTGAAATGATTAAAGATATCTTACTGGTATTCTTTGAGATTTTTACAACATTTTTGTCCACTTCTGTGAGCAATAAGAATGTATAATTACTCTCTAATGTTAGCAGAAGAATCATGATATATATATATAAGAGAGAGAAGCAATGAACTGAGAGACGTAGATAGATAGCGATATAAAATATCTAGTAATGTATTATCACCAAACCGAATTCGAAATCCACTCAGTATCGTTAAATTCTCTTACGTATTGTGAAAGCTACGAATCCATCTCATCGCCTCTGACTTAAATGGAAGGACTTTTCTTTGGAAAATCATTGTTATTATAATAGAATGTTGTTAAATCAATATTCCCCCGAAAAAAATAATTATTATTACAATAAAAAAAAATATTTCGCCTTCAAAAAGCCGACCACAGTTTGATAAGTCGTAAAAACACACAAATCAAACACCCACCAAATAATGTATTATGTATGCATAAAATTATAGGATAATATGAAATTAATAAAATCAAGTTATATAATTTTAAGGTCTGCCAAATTTAATTAATACCTGAAATTAGACGAGAGAGATTATCAAATCAGAAAATTAATGAACATTATTGAATTTAATTTAATTAATATTTATATAAAAAAGGCGTTTCAATAACTTGGATCGATTTTAAATGTGAATTAAGTTTTAAATCGATTTTTGGAACACCTTTTATATTTTAAGGTATGTGTAATGGTTATAATATTTTTCCAAATTTCGATAAGACGTTTTTTATCAGGATAAAAGTTTTGGGTAAACTTTCAATCCAATTATGGGAATGACTGCACAGCATGTGCCCTTCGTCTTTTATAGTCAAATGTATTCTGGATTTTTTTTTTCTTGGCCATTAAAATAGGCCGGTTTGACTCAGTCCCGATCTGTCTTGTCTTGACGTTAGAACGCTACTTTCGGTTATCGGACCTTGCTTTTGAGTGTCAACCCAATTCTTAATTTATGAACATTTTTGCCTTCTTACTGTTAATTTGCCTTGCATATATTTTTTCCGTGTTCGCTTGATACTATTTCATTTTTGTCTTATTCCTTTTTTCTTTTTATTGCAAACTTTGTTAATTCTGTTTGTTGGTCAGTTCTGTTCTTTTTATTGCATTTGACCACGGCTACTCCACAGTCCATCGTTAATATTTTGTTAAGATTTGTTCAAGATGTTTCGACTGTCTCGGTCATCATCAGCGCCAGGCTGTTTTCAATGTGATAGAAAATATTGACAACATTCTGTCAATTCTTACACAGAGAGAATTAATTGTTAATTTGACGCCATTTTTTTTTACCATAGGAAACCATATTTGAATATCCGTCTATTCGTAAACTCAGTAGGGATTACCACTCACTTGGTCTGACAAGAAGCCCATTAGGTGGCGCTGTTTAAGGACTATAAAAGAAAGGATTTCCCCTTTATTTTTCTCATTCCTTCTTTCAACCTAACATGTATTTGTCCCCGCTGCGAACAATGTATTACCGCCGGGTGACTGAACATTTACACGCAAACATTTCCTAGCAGTGAAGTTCAATAACATTTAACATCTTTTAGTCCTATTTTATATAAAATTACAAGATGTATATCTTCCACTAATTTCACATTTATTCTATTTCAGTTTTCATCGTAAAATAATGCCAGCCCTTCATTTCCTTGAGAATATTTTTTTCTTTTCTTTTTATATGCCGTGTCCTTTCATGACGTAGGCGATCATAGCTCTCCACTTCCTCTTGTGGCTCTTAGTAAGTTTCGTCCTTCTGCCACGTCCCCCAGACCGAGTTGTGTCACCCACTTGCTTAAGCCCGCCAGTTATGTCATGCGTTGCTTTCCCTTTTCTTCTATCCGACCTGTGAGTATCGGATTCTCCAGGTCCTCCTTTCTCATTAGGTGTCCCAGAAACTTCATCTGCCTCTTCTTGATGTCAAGTATAAGCCTCCTCCTTGTTTGTATATTCTCTAAGATGTCATTGTTGCTCACACACTCGGTCTATATCCTCAATATCCTTCCGTAGAACCACATCTCCGTCGCCTCGTGTCTTTTCTTCATCATTGAGGAGAGCGTCCAAAATTCGTAAAGAAGAATAGATGACACGTAACAACACAGTTTTTCTTTTCTTTGTTACCAAAGTGTTGAAACTTGAATAAAGCATTGAATAATAATAATAATACAACACAAAATGTACTGAAACAAAATGTATTGAACAAAGAAAGTATACACAATATTTACAGAGTGTTTGGTATATTCTTGGGAAGACCGTTCCTGCAGAATGGGTTGACTTAGGCGCAGTCGGGCAGAGTCTCTGGATTGGATCTCTTCCTCCTCCCCCGACTTCCCGGTACCAACCATATTTATATGGTCGGTACTCCACTATGTAAATTAGGTGGATCGTACCACAACACAAAGAAATCCTCCTCTCTCGGAATACCCTGCCTAGCTTTCGGGTTGCGTCTTTGGCCATCCCAATACGTCTTCAGTGTCGAACTTACCGTCCTCTTCCCCGGTATTTAAACTGCTGCACCGGCTTGATTTTAGGGTTCTCCGACCTGTAAATCGCATTTCGTACTCATCTTTTTACTGGTGGCCATGCATTCCGTCTTCTTGTAGTCTATACTTCATTCTTTCTCCTCGCACTCATTTGCCACCTTCTGCAAGAGGTCTGATAATTTCTTTTCAGTATCTGCTATCAGTACTGTGTTATCTGTCTATCTTATGTTGTTAAGGTTATTGCCTCCAATGTTGAATCTTGGTAGAATTTCCGATTCTCACAGAATTGCTTCGCTGTATATGTTGAATAGGTCTGGTAAGAAGACGCTAGTTACGTTAGAAGCAGTATACTCAACAAATTCAAATTTATTAATAACCCCCATGTATGCTTAGCATTTAGGATATCTTTGGCATTACAATTGGTCTAGCAAAACGGAAAATATTCATGATTTAACGCGACAAATGTATTCAACGATATTTAGAAACTCTGAGAACATACACGAAGAGATAATGAATAAGTCAAAGAAATATACCAAAGAATGTACATAAACAAACCTAATCTACAAAATTCCTACAGGCCCACCCAACCAGTTTTGTTGCTATGGGTGGGCTTGGAGGAATTTTGTAGTTTACAGATCATTTTCGTACATAAAGCTGTGCATTAGCCCGAAATAAAAGAACTGGGACGGGTTGGTTTCTAAATTCTCCACTTCCCTTAATCCGGGAGCAATATCTAGTGATTTTCCAAGCGTTGCTCAGATGTGACACAAGGCCGAAAATATAGTGTACACAGTGAGGATCGATCTCACTACTCAGTCTTAATTGATCTAGCGGGGCAGGCTTGCTAAGCATTACACCAACTCGCGGTGCCCTCCCTATATATATATATATATATATATATATATATAGCTAGCTAAACAAGTAAAGAAACCTTGGTCTAATGATCGTAGTAAGCTCTCTCTCTCTCTCTCTCTCTCACACACACACATATGTACCGGGTGTAACAAAAAATCGTCTAAATCGTTTAACCACATAATTGTCTAACCTACAAAATGTTTAATATCGAAAAAAAAAATACTTGACTAATTCTGATTCTTTTTATCCAGATTTTCAGTTACTCCTAATCTAACAATTGTTGAATTTTGGTGTTACATCCGGCATATATATAAACAGAGCATTTACTTAAATATTTGTATCTATAAAAAGAACATATAAACATAAAAATAATTGTCGGACTTTGTCCATTTCATAATATGTGACGTCATTTGTTTGCATTTGGATACGCATCGAGCAGATATGAATGTACGAGATAAAATCCTGGAGAATTGTAGTTTAAAAACAGTAAAATCGACCTTGCTAACCGAAACGCTCCTCTGTGGTTCAATCGGTAAAGCACGTCAGGCTATATGACGGTTTCGTATCGGATACAGTTTCGGAGGACGCGTATTTCCTATTTCAGGCCGGTAAAAGTCATTAATACTGTTTATTATAAACAGAGCATTTATTTAAATATTTGTATCTATAAAAAGAACATATAAACATAAAAGATGTCTTTTATATATATATAAATATATATATATATATATATATATATATATATATATATATATATATATATATATATATATAACTCTTTTTTTTCGATGGCGACGGTCGGCAGAGCGGGAAATAGGTTATCTCAAACAAATTGCAGCTCATGGCTAAGACTACCAATGCACCATTAGCACGGATTTTGACAGCGATCACAGTAGTCTAATACGCATTTTCATTTTTCTCTAGACTCTCAGTTGCACTGGACTCTATAATGTTCACACACACACACACACAATATATATATATATATATATATATATATATATATATAAAACCAAAAATACAGCAGCCCTTCTACAGAACGCATAACTCCATTAGACATCCCAGACCACCTAGATTAGCCCCTAGTAGACAGTCAACAAACAAACACACCCAACCTTAAAAAAAAACGGAATAAGCCCCCAACCAGGACAGCTGGGTGGGGGTATAATAGCATCCCTAATAGGAGATATGATGCAAGCTTTCGAGCTTTACAAAAGAACTCGCCATTATTGCAAATTCAAACTTGACCCATACGGGCGAGTTATAAATTTGAGTAACAATAAATTTACACTCAATACATTCAGGGTATTAAATAAAGGACTAAGCTTTTGCCCTAGTCCCCCAAGATTTGATAAAGACACCTTGGCTAAGGACCTGAAATCATTCTTCAGAAGAATACGGTTAAAAGCCCACTATGTGGAAAATGATCATACACCTTCTATACTTGAGACATTAAAAGAGAAGGATACTACCTACACCCGACAAAACACAGACATTACTCTACAGACATTTGAACTAGCCGTAATTTTTGACATAAAGAAAACAATAGCACGTAAGCTGCCACGTGACAATATGACTGAAGGAGAAAATACTTTTTTGACACATAGAGATGACCTAATCATAACACAACTGACAAAGTTGATCTGGGGGTTCATTTGGTGAAGACAAACCGAAGAATGCATAATTGAACCTACGTGAAATTTTTTTGTCAGATCTCTTCTTCTTCAGAATACCAAAAATTAATAATTAATATATTTTCTAAACTATCTATCCTTCGCAACAATCCAATTGCCAAGGAAACATGCATTTCTTATTTACACCTATAAAACATTACACCTAAAAGAGTTTTTATCTCCTTCCTAAAAATACATAAAAAGCAAAAATCACATAGGAAGGCACTTCATTTTATGTTCAACTGCCACACGACAAAATTTATTAAATACATGTGTGATTTACATCCTACCGCTTCCTGTATAAATCTCTAGAACCGGTTCCAAGACACAACAGATCTTTTTGAACAAAATTAATCACATACAAACAGTACCATCATTTGATTCTAGTTGACTATGGACGTTGGTCAAAATATTCAAACATTAAAATATCAATTTATTTATATGTTTTGCAAAAAAGGATGTGAAAACAGGACATTGATCTTCCTACATTGAATAATAAAAATAACATTAAGATCTGAAGAGTTTTAAGATATAAATTCATCTATATTTACATTGTTATATATTCAAATAAGAGGTTGTATCCCCAATCTAACCAATAAAGTGACGACATATGATACAGTTCCGGTCATGGTATATATTTCTGCAGACCCATATGAATATACCCATGATATTATAAATATAAACATTATGTCTGTTGTTTCGATGAAATATTTTTTTTACAATTTGAATGTTGTGATGACAATAAAAAAAAGAAAAAAGAAAACAATTTTCAACATTTCACAAGTGCACGATATCAAACAAAAACTATGAAAATATATATTGTTGATGCTTAATATAAATATTTTTAGACACCTGCAATGATTTCATAAAACAGGAAACTTTGCTAAAATTTGTTATGCTTTTGATATAAATTAATGTATTGGTCACACTTTCTTTAAACTTTTAAGTCTCATAACTAATTTTTGTAGAGATACATTCCCTATTACAAGTTGTTCATAGACTCTCGAAGGATTATTTTTGTGTGAAGAATTAAATAAACACATTGAAAATCACTGGAGATGCTTTTCAAGTTTTTATATGTAAAAACAACAAAATTAATCATTGGAACAACAAAATGCAAATAGATACCTAAAAGAGAATAAAAATCCTCAAGAATTAAATATTTCGAATCTGTTGAGATTTCCCTCTAGTAACAAACAAGTCAATCAGATAGACAGACAGTTTAAACAATAAAAAAGCTATAAAATACTGGATATATGATCAAACCAGACCTAAATTGAATTTAAAAGAACCCATTTCTTGCATATTAGACCTAATGCATTGAAATTAGGTATTTCTTATACATTTCATCAGACAAGGTTTAACTGCATTCCCAGAACTAAAAAAAATAGGATTTACCCAACCATGGAATAACAGAAGAAGTTTAAATGTATATTAAAAAACAATTATATCTAGCTCAATCACTAAATATTCTTTGTCTACCATATATGTTCTCATTACATCATTTATAACACACTGTTCCCGAACTTATATATGTGCCAGCACCAATTGTAAAATAAACCTTCATCCTGTGTCATGGGTATAACTCAATTAATTATTCTAAGTGATTCAAAAGTCGTGCCTTAAAAAACGGCTTAAAATTGAACTAATGGGTGGCAGCATTAAAAACCTGTTTCATATTCCCCATATAATATATACATGATATTGTAGATATAGAAAAGTTTAGAGCAATGCCTCTGATTAGATTTTAAATCCCACAAAAAATCACTAAATACAATATTCCCCAAAAAATAAATACCCATGTTTTCTATATATATAAACCATATAGATATATATATATATAACATAAACTGGATAAAACACTGTGCCGAATGCAACGCATTAATACCAGATATGCTGTAAATTTAAATTTTATATATACACACACATAGACACGGGAATATTACAAAATACTGTTATCGTGTATAAAAAATTTTTCCAATTGTTAGATTATGGACATAACCATTGTAATGTTAAACATGTTAAATTGGCAACAAAATCTTATTTTGATTTATCAGTGCTAAACTTTGTCCACATTTTGCCAGGTCAATAATTCAAACTCTGTTTCTAGAATAACGGTTATCTATCCAGGATTGATCAATTTAAAACAAAAAAAGACTGTTTGACCAACACATCTATATAAAAAAATTTTATATGTATAAAAAATATACCGATATTAAAAAATTTAAAATGATGTTGGATTGTTAAAAAATTGAGGAAAAGACACGGTTCCATTTGTATCCCTAATGACTTTTTAACAGGAAATTGTTTTTGAAAAATTATTTCTATTTTTTGTTGGCCCAAGCACATAGTTATATATATCCAAATAACAATTAAAAAAAAAATAAAGCCCTAAAGTACAACCCAGTTTGTTTCAAAACTCAATATGAAACACCATTTTAAAATCTAATATTAAATATATAATTGGGTTAAAGTTAAATAATATAAAAATCATTTAAAAATCAATGAACCAAACAAGGTAACAAAATAAGCCAGTTAATGCTATCGATGAATTAATCAAATTGTGAAAATCAATTTTTCAAGTCAAAAAATTTTTTTAATTAATATTTATAAAAAAAGGCGATTTGTGCGGATACACAAGGATAATTCATAAAAGGAATTAAGTTTTTAGAAGCAAAAACAGGAATTGTTTTATAGAAAAAATCCATGGGAATAAAATATTGAAAATCAACAATTAAATAGTATTTGATAAATGCAAATTATGGGAAATGGCACAGCATTTGAGATTGGTACATGGAAAAATTGAAAAAGAGGTGGCCATTTAATATTTTATTAAACCAGAAACCATACGTTAAAAAAATTTTCCCATATTATTCTATTTTAAAGATAACTCAAGACAAATTTTTCAGGATTTTGCGCATCCCAGCTAGATTAAAGTAGGCGATTTTGTCTCGGTTCACATGTCGCACCACCCGATATTTATTTTGTCTTTTTTTTTTTTCTTTTCAAACCCTCTAAAAAACTAGACCAGCATTTGACCACGGCTATTCAGAGAGTCCATCGTTAGTATTTTTGTAAAGATTTTGTTCAAGATGTTTGATAACAGGACAGTGAAACAAACAATGTGATAGAAAATATTGAAAAATCTTTAGACCCCTGTCAGAGAGAACGTTATTCCGTCAGCCCAACGAGTTACTCTCATTACAATTCAACCATATTTGTTCCGATTCGTAAACTTAAAAATTACCACCCATTTGGTGTAAAAGATGTTCTTAGGTTTCCTATTCACTACAAAAGACAGGATCCCTGAAAAATAAAAATGTCTTTTTTTTTTTAACATGGATAAAAAAATAATTGCGAACAAAAAACACCCAAGTTTCTGAAACCCAAACATTTCTAGCAAGTGAAGTTCAATAATAGCTAACATCTTTTAGTCTCTATTTCAGAAAATTATAAGATTTGGATATCTTCAGTCAGGATTTCACATTTATTCTATTTCAGGGTTCAATAAAAGATAATGGATCTTTTTTGAAAATTTGAGAAATTTTTTTTCTTTTTCTTTTTCTTTTATGGCATGCCATTTTCATCTCAGCTTAATTTTCAAATCATCTAACCTCCCTTATAAATATTCCAAAAATTTCAATCTGCCACCTCCCCAGACCATATAATCTTTTATCCACTTGCTTAAGCCCGCCAGTTAACCTATACTTTTGCTTTCTCCTTCCTCTATCCGACCTGTTAGTATCGGATTCTCCAGGCCTCCTTTCATTAATGTCCCAGAAACTTCATCTGCCTCTTCTTGATGTCAATATAAGCCTTCTCCTTGTTTGCAACCTGTCTAAGATCTCATTGTTGCTCACATACTCGGTCCATGATATCTTCAGTATACTTCTGTAGAACCATATCTCCTGCCACCTCGAGTCTTCTTCATCTTTGAGGAAATCATCCAACATTCCCTGCCGTGAAGAAGGACAGATGTCACGTAACAGTTTAGTATTGTTTTCTTTGTTACCAAAAGATATCCTCCTGTCTCTGCCCAGCTTTTGAATGTGTCCTTGGCCATCCCAATACGCCTACAGATCTCAGTGTTGCACTTACTGTCCTCTGTAAAGATGCTTCCCAGGTATTTAAACTTCCGTGTCTGCTTGATTATAGTGTTCCTGACCTTCAGATCGCATTTTGGGCTCATCCTGTTATTGAAAACCATTCACCCTGTATTCTTGTAGTTTGTCGCAAAGTTGAAAAAAAAATACAAAAAACATGTTGTTACTTTCTATCTGAAAATTTCATTTCCAAGTTTTGAAATCAGATACTTTGTCATCTGTGTATTATGTTCCAGTCACCATTGCAATGGTAAATCTAGGTAGCATTATAAAAATCATAGAATCTCACTGTATAGGTTGAACATGCATCCTTGCCTTTTCTCTCTCTTCTATTTTGTTATGTCACTGAACTCTTTCCCTATGTGCAGACATGCAAAATGTTTTTCATAAAACGAAAATACAGCTTTATTCTGAACAAGTTTGAATATATTGAGGCTGCTGATATTCTTCACGGTCAGATCCCTGTGGAAAATTCCATTCAAACAAGTCTATGAAACATAAATCCATTTCAACTTTTCTGCATCTGTAATCCTAATTCAACAGATAAAGAGCCTGAATATTGTTTACTCACTGACCTATCTTTCTTTAAAGATTTAACACGAACAAAAAAATTTATATCTTTGGGCTGATTTAATATTCATAATATCTACATCTTCGAGAATATGAGTTTTTGTCATGTGGCTCATATATTTGTTCAGTTTCGTTACTGTATTCGACTTATTTTCATCAACATAATAAATTTTTCAAATCGATTTATTTAAATAATTTTTTTTTTTATATTTGGTAATCATTCACGCATATAAAACAAAAAGCTCATTCAATTTTTATATCAATTCAACATGAAGGGATAGAAAACAAACCTTTTAATGTATTAAATTTCACTCATTCTTATTCTAACGTAAAAATCTTATGAAAAAATTAATTCTATGGAGATAACCATTAATAAATAAAACAAATGTATTAAAATTATATATATTTCGACGTGTTTAAAAATATCTATTAGTAATTAAATATTCGAATAATTTTTCCATTACTGCAAAACAAAACAAACAGATATGGTTAATTTATGGACATCCTATCTATATGTAAATATTTAAAAACTATGGACATATTAGAAACTTAACCTCTTTTAAAAACCAATCTAATAAATTTGTAATTTCTTCAAAGTGATTAGAATATCCTCTGATTCCTTCAAATATCTTTCTTTTTCATTTTTAACGGTTTATTTTTGAAAAAACGATAAAAAATCATCCAAATCTTTGAAAATTATATAAAAATTTGAGATAAAAATTAATTATTAATAAATATACAAATATAATTTATTTTATATTTTTCTTCTTTCGATTTTTGTTTTGAGATCAGCAAATTTTTTTCATAAATAATTCTTTTATGAACATTTGAAACCAATTCATGATTTCATCGTAACAAAATTTAAATAAAACCATCTTGTTTTAATTTAGGATCTTTTAAATATTGACTATTTGTGTTGATAACAAGGAATTTTTGTGTTCTATAATTATACACTGCAGACCCGTTTTTTAAATTAAATATAACCTTCACAAGTAACCTTCAATCAAGAGATAAGGGAAAAATAATGTATATTCATTACTCCTGTCTGGATAAAATATAAAATAAAAGTCATAAAAATACAGTACTGCAATTCCTTTTTCCATTATTTACTTTATTTACTTGCAAAATCAAAGTATAAATCATGAAAAAATTTGATGGCATAAATTAAAATGCAAAAAAATAATATAAACAATGATTATTTTGACATTTTTGTTTATAATTGAATGGATTAAAAAATTCCAAATTTGATTCTTCAAAAAATTTACTCAATATCGAAATATTTTTTGAAAGGATGTTATCCTATATAAATAACCATTGTTGTTTGTAATTTCTTTGCATTATTCATTATCAAAATGAACTTATTTGTTTCAAAGAATTTAAAATTTTTGTTCAAACTCTCAATGTATTACTCAACCTCAATTATTAGGGATTAAAAGTCTTAGATATAAAAATTAAACTTCCAAAAGATCATAAAACATATATCCTCCTGATTCCTGCCCTGAGGATTTTTAACAATGACCCGAACTTTGTTACATAGTTTCAAATGTCAACATTGATTATTTTTTTATATATATATATATATATATATATATATATTTATATATATAATATAAACATTACAAAACACAAATTTTTTAAGTAGAGGATTGAAAATTTCAGCCAATTTCATCCATACAAAAAGAAACAAAACAAACATCAAACATTTCAACGTAGAACATATTTCCAAACTTTTATAAAACACTTTTCAACACTTTTATATATTTATTTTTCATTAAAAATCTTTCAATAATAAATATGCAATTACTGAAAACAGGCTCATTGTACCTAGGAATTATATCAAGTAGCAAAATTGAACCAAATAATAATAAATCTATTGGAGATTAATATAATAGAAAATCAAAATAAACATTAAAACTTCAACACAAATGGGCAAAAAAGAGTTTTTTTAAATTCTAGGTTACATTTTTGTACTGAACAAAAAGAAAATTGTTTTACTAAATTTCAGCGCTAAAATTTTCTCATCTGATCTATATATTTAATGTTTTTTATAATATAGAAGAGCAGCACAAAAATGTTTAATTCTGAAAAATAAAACATGGAAATTCAGTATCATAATGAAAACATTTGTTTAAAAAGTGGTTTCTATACCAAAAGAATTACATGTGAGTAAACAAAAAAAAGAATGAAAGAACCCTTCCTTCATTAAGTTTTATAACGCAGTTCTTAAAATAAAAGATGAATTTGAAGTGCAATTATACAAAATATCTGTTAAAAAATTTTAAATTATATTTAATTTTTATTTATTTTAAAAATATATTAATTTTAAAATAAAAGCTGAAAAATGAATAAAATAATATTTATAATTTTAAATAAATGTATATTCATTATAAGGCATATAAAATTAAGACATTATATATTATATTTATAATTATCAAACAGAAAAATTAAAATAAATTTCAAACAAAAGTAATCAGGAAGATTTTATAGTACAATTTACACAATAATTAAAATTTTGAAGATATATTTTTATATGGATAAGCATATTGGCAGAAGAGTTTCACAAGCAAAAAATTCTAAAACTTTAAAAGAACTTATGGTTACATTCATCAATCAACTGTAAATTGATGACGATTTTAAAAAGTCAGATTACCGAAAATTCATAAAATTTAGAACCATAAAACTTTTTTAAAATCAAAACAATTACCATGATAAAATTATTATAAAAGGGCATGAAATTTTTTACGTAACTTTATGGTGGTGGGAAAAAACTGAAGTTTAATGTTTAGATCAGGACCATAATTCATAAAATACATTTGCATTTTATTTTCAAAGAATGATTAAATATATGAATATCAAAAGATAGCACTTTATCAACATTAAATAGTTTTGAAATATATAGTTTTGTCGTCGAGAATTTTCTAAGCATGGATGAATTTAAATTATAGAAATGAGAGAAAGGGGGAAAAATAATCTTGAAAACATGAACAAACTTTTCTTAAATAACCTATCAATGGATTCAATATTTAGATACTTCATGTAATCCAGAACATTAGATGAAAAGTGCATACATTTTATCTCCTAAATTAGCATCAATATGATTAATAGAACAGTTTACATTTTCATAGATAAATATTAATAAGCCATTCTTTTGCCCTAGATAAAATACTATGACATTTTACATACAAACATCTAGCTATACTTTCAAAATAATTTCTGAACTCTGTCAAAAGACTATCAAAACAAAAGTAAATATTGTGCCAGACAGAAATATATATAAATATCCAGTGATTCTATTTGGAACAATATTAACTCATATTCAAACATTAAATGATGCTCTAAGGAAATAAAGGGAAACATCTGCATTGGAAAAGAAAAGGGTACTAAAAAAGTAAAAATATAACGATAACTTTAAAATCAATGGTTTATTAATCTCATGTCAAAAATATGTCTGGATTGAATAACTTTAAATTTCAATGGAGACCTGTAGATTTTAAAGAAAATCTTTTTTTAGAATAGGTGAGAAAAAATTAAATCTTTGCATATGCCATAATATTCATATAATAATATTTATTTTGAGATTATATCTATCCCCTCATTGGTAGTTCCTCCGCCATTTCTATTTTAAGATATATTTTGATATATTCTTTGTATACATGGGCAAAATGACAAACTTATCCAATTCCTTATGACCCTAAACACAGTGTACATGAATCAATTAAATTTGACTATCAAAAAAATTGTCCACATCAGTAACATTTTTAGACACCTGCATTTACATAGATGAAAACAGGAAACTACAAACGACACTACACACTAAAATCACCGACACCCACAACTATCTACACTTTAAGTCTTCCCACCCTAAACACCTCAAAGAACCTTCCTTATTCATTCACAAATACTTAGACTCAGAAGGATATGTTCCAACAATGAAGAATTAAATAAACACATTGAAAATTTGGAGCATCAATTCACAACACATGGCTATAAACAACACCTAATCAGGGAACAAATAAATAAAGCAATTTCCACACCTAGAGAAGACACCCTAATGTACAAGATTAAAAATAAACCTAGCTTCATCCCTCTAGTAACCACTTTCAATCCCACTCTGCCTCCACTATCCCAAATAATCAAAAGTCGCTGGAAAATACTACATCTCAAACCAGACCTAAAAAAAAAATTTGTTAAGGAACCCGGCCTTCTATATATATCGTAGACCTAAGAACCTAAAAATATATATAGGTAGTAACCACATTTCAGGGACAAGGTAATCCGTAATAAACTAAAAACAAAAACAACAGGATTTTCCCAACCATGTAACAACAAAAGAAGTTTATGTTGCAACCATATTAAAAACACGAATTCATTCACTAGCTCAATCACTAAATCTACTTTCAAAATCTACCACGATTCTAACTGTAGAAGTCATAACATAATTTACCTCCTAGAATGCACACTATGCCAGAAACAATATGTAGGAAAAATCTGAATGGCCCTTTCACTACAGAATTAATAATTATCGTAAGCGAATTAAATCGACTCCCCATGAAAAATTATTACCTGTAGAACAACATTTCCGCCTAGAAAAACACGATTTCAAAACCCATGCCAAATTCACTATAATTGAGAGAATAGAAAAGTTCAGAGCAGATAACATTAGAAAGATTTTAGAGTTCCATGAAAATAAGTGGATACAACGTTTAAAAACACAATATCCAGCCGGCTAAATCATAAATTTAAAATAATATATAGATAGTATTAATATATAACCCAACAAATCAAAACCTACCCACATTTCTCACCCACACAAGACAGACATGCTTACGGAGGTGTTGAGGTCTCACACTTATACACACACCCACACGAACATACACACTTACACACATCATACTCACTCACTCCCTAATGAGCCAAATGATAACACACACCCACAGCAATACACACGCTTACACATATCATACTCACTCACCCCTAAGAACCAAATAACACACACACAAACACTAAACAGAGACACATCCCCTCCCAGAACCAATAAAACTGTCAAACTGACCAGAGAATTCAGAGCAAAATGTATCCATCCAGCTCTTATCTCAAATAACAACTTAAAAGAGACTGTTTGACCAACACAAGGAATGTTAAAAAATTCATGTTAAAAAAAAAAAAAAAAAAAAAAAACAAATGAAAACTACAGACAAAAGTTCATTTTCTCCATCAAGACATTCATTTCTGTAGTTCACTGCTACCAGCAAGCAGAAATTTTCTCTCCTGATGATGGCCATTTTGGTCGAAACTAGTCGAGGAATCTAAATGAAATAATAATAAAAAAAAAAAACGAAAGAATATTAATCTACAACCCAGTGTGTCTAAAGATTTTAATTTTTTATTTTTTTTTTTTTTTGTTCAAATATATATATATATATATATATATATATATATATATATATATATATATATAATATATATATATATAAATCTATATATACATAAAATTTATTAAAATTATCCTGAGTATAAATTTTTATATTTTTTTAAATTTGAAATATATTTTTTTAAATAAAGTTAAATGAAAAATATTTAATTAAATATTTTGTAAATACCCGAAATTTAAAAATTTGGTAAAAGTTAAAATAGAAAATCTTAATTTTTCCATATTAACACTATTCTGTCTCAATTATTATTAAAAATCCTTTGTTTAGATATGTTTTTATAATATAATTTTTTTTTGATCTGATATTCATTTTAAACACCCGACCAAATTGACTTTTAGTTTTCCATTAATTTTTTCAACTTGTTTTTTATTTGTTTAATATTTCATTTTTTCAATTTCTTATTTTATGTAATTTTCTTTATTTATTTTAATAATTGTAAAACAAAAAATTCATTTCTTATTGTTTTCATAAAAAATACTTTTTGACTAGTTAAGATTTCAAATATGAAAAAAATATATTTACACTGATTCAAATCTAAAAACTGAATGATTCTTTTATATATAAAATTTCTATAAAATAAAAAATTTAATAAATAATTTAAAGAAATAATATATTCAAAATTATCAATCTATTCATTTAATACATTTCCATAGAAATTTTCATTCTTTAAACAATTTGTTTGGTAATTTTGTTGAATTTCAATGTTTATGAACTAATGTGGCTTGAATTAAAAAAATTTTTATTAATGGAGGTAAACTAAATATAAATATTAAAAATTTTTAGATGCATTTTTTCTTTCCATAAAAAAGCAATATATAATATATAATTTTATTTGTCATTAATGTTGTTTGGTAATTTTCTAATTTTTAAATATTTTTTTTTTTTGAACAGATTCAAAAAATAAAAAGTTCCAGCCTTTAAATATAGATATATTTATGTTTTCAAATTTTATGTTTTTCAAACATGGTAAAAAAACATTAATGATAAAATATTCTATCCAGAGTTTTCAGGTAATCTGGAAATTGGAAAATATTTTAAATTAATTGTTTAAAATAATAATTCAATTTTATTAATAGTTCGTTGTATTGATTCTTAATTAATCCTTTTTTTCTTTGATCCTTCGCTCTAAACTTCAAATTGATTTTTTATTCTTTAATGAATTTATCTAATAATTTTATGTTATTTTTTAATATTTTATTCTAATGATTTTTTAATTAATCAAGGGTCATTCTAATAATTCTAAAACGAAATTTTAATAACGATCAGTATTTATAATTAATTTTTTTAAATATTATTTTTTGTATCAGACAATTATTAAATTAAAAAAATTATTTGATTAATTGAAATTAAAGGGAAATTACACATATTTTCGAAAAAAGAATCTAATATTCCAATGTTAAAATATTTTATTTAAGAAAATTTTCAAAATTTAATTTCTACGTGTTCATCTTCTTTTAATGTCGTTTTTAAAAATTATATAAATTCATCATATATATTGTTGAAAAATGATATTACTCTTATTTTTTAAAGTATTAATAATAAAATATTTTCTTATATATAATTTTCATATATTTTTTTATTTTCATTTAAAAGCTTATAATTTCTATAATTTACCTAAATATATATTTATATATTATATAATATTTCAAATTAACGACCTTTTAACAATTTTGATTTCAAAACTTAATGAAATCTATCCAAAAACGCGAAAGAAATTTTCAAACAAACACAAAAAGAAATTTTTCAGAAATCTCATATTTTAAAAAAAGATGACAAATAATATTGAAAAAATGATTTATAATAATTATTAAAAGAATGCGACAGATGGATAATTATAAAATCGGGAGTTTTTAAAAATTTCCTATTAAAAAAAAAATTAAATTATCATTTTCTAAAATTTCCATATTATTTTTTTTCAATCATATTATTTTATTTTTTAACATGAATTGATATGCATTTTTTTTTGTTTTTTTTTCAAATTTGAGGGGGTAAATTTTTTTTTAAAAAATCAGAAAATTGATTATTTGTTCATAAAAATTAAATCGGGATATTTTTTTTTTTATCTAAAAATCTTCACATTACAATATTTGAACCTTTTTATTTCGGATAATTTATGATGCTATATATATTTGTTCTATAAATATGTTTATGGATAGATTTTAAATTTTTATATTTTATTTTAATTTGAAATTAAAGTCTAAGTTATATGTAAGAGAAATGTTGGAAAAATCTTTTAACGATAAATGTATATAAATAATTAAACAATATTTTTGGTCAATACTTTTTACATGACTCGTAAAAATTTTTTTTTTTTAAATTATAACATTAATTTGGATATAATTAAGTTTAATTGTGAACTTTTCCTTTTTTTTCTGTTTTTTTTATAAATAAAAACATAATTTTTTTGACTTTCATAATTCCTTTGATCAATGATTTTATATATCTAAAAAAACGACGTAAAATTATTGAAAATTTATAATTTATATTTTGTTTTTTTGAAAGAAAATTTATTGTTTGATTATAATTTTTTTATTGGTATTTAATATATATATTATAAAAATTAAAAATCCTTTTTTAAATATATGTAATATTGCTTTTTTTCCACAAATGGAATACTTTTCTGGCGTTCTTGAAATAAATATTCCAATCTGTCTCTTCCATATTTCTTTTGCGCATTACAATTGCTGATGGCGTACACACAGTCTATAGTCACAAATTTTTTTTTCTTTTTTTATTTCAAATTCTTAAAAGAATCGTTGTCATCTTTGTCATGATTTAAAAAAATTGAAGAAGGAAATATATAATAATTCCTTCGTTTTATATAATGTAAAAAAGATAAAACTTGTAGTCTGTAAAGAATATTTTAATTTATAAATAATATTAGAAGATAAACAAATAAATAAATATAATGATGAGATAATATTCTGAGGACTAATTACAAAATGACAAAATGATATAAATAATATATATATATATATATATATAATATATATATATATTAATATATTTTAAGAAATTCAAAATTTTCAATTTCATTCTTTTAAATTATATTAACATTTAATAAATATTCTAGATGTATGAAAATGTATATCTATATTGAATATCGGAAATTTTTTAAAAATTTTTTTTTTTTTGATATTTGAAATTTTTATACAGAATTCAAAATATAAACATTAAATTTATAAAAATACTTGATTTTTTTTGATACAAAACTAGTTTTGAACATTTAAATTTAAAATTGAATTTTTTGGAAGAATACTGTTGTTTGAGATTCTTTTTCTAAAAACATTTTATATTTCTCTCTTTTTCTTAAATAAAATCATATTCCATAATAAAAATTTTCGTTTAAAAAAAAGAACGATGTTCTGTAATGAATTGTCGATAAATTAAATTTTTTGACAAATCTGTAGGAAAATTGTTTTAAAAAAAATTTGAAAATCAAATTTAATTTTTTTTAAGTTTTATATTATTAATATATATATTTTATTTTTAATAAGTATTATATTTGAAATTTTATCATTAAAATTTTATCAAATTTATAAAAATTTTGAAATCAATATCTCATTAAAAATTAAATTTTAAAAATTTGGAATAAGATATTTTTTAAATTTTTTATTAATATAAAAAAAACCTCTAGACCATATGAAATAAATTTTAAATTTGTAAAAAAGAAAAATTTAACATTTTCAATTGAATTAAAAATATATTGGATATATATAAAAATTGATATTAAAATTATTAAAATTAATAAAATTTGCATATATATATATATATATATAAATTAAATATTTAATATATTGTGTAACAAAAAACATTCTTTTTTTCATTATTTTTAACATGCCATAAAACAACGGACTTTTAAATTTGTAAAACTTTCCCATTTGATTTAATTTTAATTTTATTTAGTTAAAAATATATTATATAATATATAATATATATATTTATATATTTTAAATATATATATATATATACAAATTTTATTCATATTTTTTTTGAATTTTAATTGTTTTAAATCATCATAATTAATTAAAATAATATAGGTAAAATTTATATATATATTATAAAATTTTGAAAAATTTGGTTTATTTAACGATTTTTGAATTTTTTTCTTATCAAATTGAAAATATTTTAAATATATTGTCATATTAAAAATTAGACTGTAATTATTGGCCGTTTTTTAATCTGAAAATATTTAAAATTTTATAGCCAAATTAAACAATAACATCCTTCTTTTTTGAAAAAAAATGGAATTAAATATGATTCAATTTTTTTTTTACTGTTTCAATTTTTTTGCAATTATTTTTTTTGAAAACACTTTTTATATCAATTTCTGTTCAATAAAAATTCTTTTTTTAATTTTTATAGATCGGATTTTCTTATTTTAACACCGATTTTTAAAAAAAATTAAATTTTTTCATTTAAGTTGGTTTATTGATATTGTTTTTTTTTTAAAGAATTACATTTATTTTTTAAAATTTTTATTTATATTTGTTTATAATAAAAAAATTAAAAAAAAAAAATTAAATTGTACATTGTCTCGATATTTTCGAATATTTGAACAAATAATTTTCACAAATATTATAAAAAAAAATAAATAATTATTTAAAAAATAAATTTTTTTTAAAATAATTCATATTAAGTTTCACAATAAAAAAATGGATTTGAAATCAAAAATGTTTAAATAAAATTTTTAAAAAATACATTCATAAATTTAATAATGTTACATTAATAATAGTATTATATATATTAGGTTAGATTATACAAATTAACGTATATCAAATTTAATTTATATATATATATATATATATATATATATATATATATATATATATATATATAAATAAATTTGAAAACCATGTATATGTGTTTGCCACTGTTTCAAATTTTTATATATATAAGACAAAGAAAGATGTAAATTTATTATCCCTAAAAGGAAAAGAGTTAAGAGTTATTTTTATTTTAGATTCTTTCCATATTTCTCTTCCAATATCTCTAAAAAAAAGAATCACCTTTCTCTTTTCTTTTCGCCTTTCTTTTCCAAATCTCTTGATTTTCTCTTTTTTTTAAAAACAAAATTCTCTCATATGTTTCACAGGACTTTTCCAAAATCTGAGATTTCTTATAAATTCATATTCCAGTTTTCTTTAAATATTTTAAATATGTAAAAAATATTTTTGCCAGATTTTTTCAAGTGAATATGATTTTAAAATATTTTTTGGAACGCTAAAAATATATTTTTAACTTCATGTGATTTGGAAAAAAAATATTTTAAGTGAATAAGATTTAAAAATAAGAGTCGTTTATACAGTAAGTATATTTTATTTCAACTTTCTTCAAACAGACTATATTTTAATGTTGAAATCATCTCCAATGTTTTATAACCTGAACTGACGGGTCAAATATTAAAGTCAAGTAAATAATAAAAATCGTATTTTATTTAGAAATTTTTTTAATTATTTTTTATTTTTTGTAAAACTGCAACTGTAAATTTGCAAGTTTATCAAATAATAAAATATTTTTTGTGAAGAGCAATCATTCCTTGTCGAGAGCCATGACGCATGATTGAAAATATTTTTTCTCTTTGTCGGCATTCAAAAACAAACATTTATATCTAATTATATATATATATATATATATATATATATATATATAGTTTATTTTATTTTATATTAATATCTCGTTCTTTTTGGTAGTAATTTTTCGTTTTATTTATTAAACAGGAGATATATTTTTATTTTAATCTACACATTTGAATTTAAAAATATAGAAAAAATATACCGTGTCACTGGACATTGTTTCTAATATTCAATTATGAATATACAAAAAATAATTAAAATTTTCATAATAAATAAAACGCAGACTTGGTATTGAATATACACTGAAAATAACTTTTTGTAATAAAATATGTTCCATTCTTTAAAAATATTTTTAGAAAAACACACACATATATATATATATATATATAGTGTGTGTCTATGATCTTTATTTATAATATATAGCTATTAAATGGTTTTTCAAAACTTGTGAACTCTAAATTCTTATTTATAGACAGATGAATAACAACGTTTAAAATGTTTTTCTTATGCATTCTCATGGTTTAGTTTTTTAAATATACACAAAGTGTATCAAAAATTTAAAAACGTTTTTTGAATTGATCCACGAAAGAAATCATCAAAACAAATAAAATTCTATTTAAACACATATCCGCAAATCCTTCGTTCATGATTTATTAGCTTTAAAGGTTACGTTAGACGTTGTTAAATGTATAATCCAAGATACTGTCCCAAAATACTTATTACCATAGTTTGTGGTGCCACAGATCCTGTCTTAGCAACGCGACGATAATCAGCAGCAGAGGTTAAATGATTCCCATGAAAATAGATCGGACTGGAATGGATACAGAAGACTCAAAAAAATAAAATTCGTCATATATATATATTCGCAAAACCTATCTAAAAGATATATCTGCTTGCTAACGATATGAATATCCTGTCATTGTTAAATGAAACACTTTCTCAGTTAATTCACTAAAGGTTAAAGACAGGCAAATGTACAGGAATAACAATTTTATTTTTGTCTACAGGCAACACAGATCCATCTACCGTAAACTTCCCTTAAATTTAATAACACAAAAAAAAAAAAGATTTGCGGACATATGCGTTATTAATTTTTTTCCTATATTTTTTAAAATATTTTTGATTTATTTCATATATATAAATATATATATATATATCATATGTATATATTTTCTGCTGACCGCCATAGCAATGTGATTTATCAAAACTAATCTCCGCCTTGTTTCAAATCGTCATAACCTTTTCATATAAAATGTCATTTGATCATATTAAAATTTTAGCGCAATATTATCGAAATACCGCAATGCAATATGAGCGCATATCTTCTGATATATTTTCGCATCGGCGTTATTCAAAATAGGCTCCAAATGTAAATCAAAAATTTCTGTTCAATTGAATGCGCTTCCCTTAAAAAAGGAAAATAGAATATCACTTGTTGTGATTTTCTTCGCGTCCGGTATCGATAAATTTTAGCAACAGATCAAATTGCCAATTATTTACCTAAAAAGGGATGAATTCCGATATATGCCTGGGGATGCATAAATTGATTTTTTTCTTTTTTTTTTATTAATATACAGACACGATACACGTAAGCCAATGGGGTTTAATAAATAAAATGAATCGTTTCTTATAAATATTGGAATTAACATTGTAGATTATTCTTTTAAAATTTTAAAATCTTGAGAACTTATAAATATGTGTGTGTGTGTGTATATATATATGTGTATGTATATATATATATATATATATGATCAATGTAAAAATGTATTTATATATATAAATAAATATGTGTTTAAATAAATGTATTATATAAATCTGTGTGTGTGTGTATATATATATATATATATATATATATATATATATATATATATATATATAAATAAATAGGTATGCAGAAAATAAAAAAAAAGAACACGTTGGGTGCATAATCCGGGGTTCCTTAGTATTTTTTTTTTATTTTTAAGAAGACAGTGCTCCATACAGAAGTAGAGCTTTATAATAATAATATTTTTTAAAAAATATGATTTTTCGCTACATAAGAGTTCTCATGTTTCAAAAACGAGAGCCGAAATCATCCAAATAATTATTAAAATTAAATTGAATTGAGGTGTTTAGTCCCGTTTCATCTTCAAGCGAAATTTTAGGAATAAGCTATCTCTTATTTACGTGTGTTTTTAGGCATGGTCCGTTACAGAATTCGTTTGTTGTGGGAGTGGCTAGACTATTTTCCTTCGTTAAGTGGTCAGAGAGTTAATTCTTATCAATAGATTCATCATCTTCTGAGAGGTTTTGCTAAGGTTGGGTAGGGTATCTATTTCAAGGCTAATTTTGCGGTCACCCTTTAGTTGGTTCCCATTGAGGGATATTTTTATGGCGCGCCTACAATCGTTATGTGTCTGGAGGAATTGTCTTTTATTATTGTCCATCTGATTATCTATTTATTTATTTGTTTATTCAAGTGGGTGTTTTTATATACAAATCGCATTGCACTGAATTTCAATTTGTTTTTTTTTTTTTTTCGACTACAAAAAGGGTTTTTCCTATTTAATGATTTGGCTAAGCTTTTAAGAATTTTTCTTTACTATGGGATTTTTTTTTTTTTTTTAATGCTAATTATTTAATGCGAAAGTTTGTTGATGTCGACAAAAAACCGTTAACTCCTGCCTATGGTTTAATAATTTTTCATTATTTAAAAATTTAATGATGTGTAGTTTTTTTCTGTAAGCATAAAAAATTTGTTTTAAAATCATCCCAATTTTACAAGTTCTTGTTTTATTTACTATTTTCCATTTTACTTTTGGTGTTTTATTCGTTTCTTTTAGATGCCAAAATATTGGGATAGAGATGTCTGATTTCTATTTTGAATATTGTTGAAGGAAAATCTCTTGTTTTTTCCATCTAATTTTAAATTTATTCTTCGTTGAGCCTATGTATATCCTATCAGTGTTAGGACTCTCAATGGATGAGATAGTGCATTGGTATACACAGAAAAACGAATTGTGAGGCATTTATTTTCCAACGGGCAGTTTTTAGGGTTTCTACAATCACATAATTTTTCGTTATTTTTATCTAATTTTAGTTTATGTGTTTTATTACTGTTTTGGTTTGCGTGTTTTTCTAGGATTTTTCTTATTATGTCTTTTTTGATTCTTTCTCATTTTTTGTGCAGCTGTAACTCAATTTCAAAGGTGTTTTTGTTAAAATGATCTCGCTAAGTTTGCTATTAGTGGAAAAATGCTTTTCAATTAAAGCTAAACCTCTTATATTATTTAGTTTGGTGCTGACCATTTGGTTGTACATCAAAAATACCAGATGATCTTTCTTTTCCTGTTTTCTTATTATTGGTACTATCGTTTCTATAAGGTTATGTCAGTGTTTTTGTATCCGCTATTTTTTCAGGGCTGTGTTGTAAAAAATGACTGTGTTGTTGGAATATTTCCTTATTTGCTGAGTTCATACTTATTCTTTTCTCTAATATGTGGGTATATGCTTAATTATAGATGGAGGGTGGTTTGACTTATATGTACATACAGGGGATGATGAATCTATTGATAAGAATTAACTCTCTTTTCTTAACGAAGGAAAATAGTCTAGCCACTCCCACAATAACGAATTCTGTAACGGACCGTGCCTAAAAAACACACGTAAACCGAGAGATAGCTTATTCCTAAAATTTCACTTGAAGATGAAACGGGACTAAACACCACAATCCAACTTAATTTTAATAATTATTTGGATATTTCGTCTCTCGTTTTTGAAACATGAGAACTCTTATGTAGCAGAAGGAATCATATTTTAAACAAAAAATATTATTATAATATATATATATATATATATATATATATATATATATATATATATATATATATATAATATATTGGTAAAATGATCATATATATTTATATATATATAAATATTTAAATTTAATTCTCAAATCCGGTTCTGAAATGAATTTAAACGCAGGAATGAAATATATCAAATAAATGTATTGACGTAATAATACAATTGTTAATATATAAATAGATTAATAATATATATATATATATATATATATATATATATATATATTTACCAATAAAATTGTTCGTTTGTCTTCAGAACTGAGTCTACATGCTCGTCTCAATGATATTTAATTTAACAGTATTTTACATAAAAAAAAATTCGAAACAATAATACTGAAGCAGTCCAAATGTCATTGTTTCAGTGGTCGAAAAATTTGGGGGAAAAGGGGTGGAAATTTTTTTTGCCAATTAAAGGAAATTATAAAATTAAACCTTTTTGACTTATTATTTTTTTTGATAATTATATGGAAAAATGAAATATTAATTTTAAATTAATAAGACAATAAAATTCTAATTATTGTGTTTTATATATATATATATATATATTAAATATGATATTGTATAAATATGAATAAAATAACCAACAATTACTATTCGTTTTCAACATAATCACTTGATAAGACATCAATGATTTGAAACAAACTTTTTTTTTAATTAGTGTTTTATAATGTACTTTTTATATATAATTCATATTAATATAAAATATATAATTATATATATATATATATATATATATATATATATATATATATATATATATTCTTTGGATTAAATTAATATTTTTATTTGGTTCATTTTCTATACATTTTTAATCCTTTTTTTTTATAAATTCTCATTTGTTAATATGGACATTCTAAAATTAATCATGTATTTCATTTTATATTGGTTTATTCGATTTTTTCTCATTTGTTTATGAACCATTTATTTATGTTATTTTAAATATATCCAATATTAATTTTGCAAGTTTTTTGATCGATTTTTATTATAATAGTTTATCACAAATATTTTACATTCTTTTAAATAATTGTTTTTTTTTTTTCCATGAATATATTGAATTTTTAAAAATATTTATGCGTTACAAGTTCTTCTGAATATACCTGCATAATCGAATAACAAAGTCTTCCTTCAATTATTCGAATAGTTTTTGTAAATAAACCAAATTAAATGTAATTTAGATGGTAAAATAATTTTATTTTTCTTTCCCCAAAAATATTTGAATATATAAACCTAAATATATATAATGAACATCCATATAAATGAAAAATATCCGATTAACAATTCTGATATATTATCCATAAAACCATCCGCACATCCAAATTTCCAGAACTTTATTTTACATTTCTTGTCACCCATCTCGGTAAAGACCGGACTAATGTATTGCTTATCCATTTTTTTTCATATTAAAAAATATGGCCATAATCTTGTTTCAATATTTTCCTTTAAATGCAATTTAACCTCGTCATCATATAATATAATATAAAACAGTTTTCATAACTGGTTGTTAAGCCGATTCCTCCCAAAACCTTTGCTTCTTTTTCATGTTTTTTTTTTTATTCTGAATTACATTTGTCTCCAAGTCTTTTAAAATTGATCATAATTGCATTTTTCATTTAAATATTCAATTTTCACAAAGAATATTCTCTTGCATAAAGGCAAAGATTTTAATCAAAAAATATTTAAATAAGACCTGACTAATCTTCTAACGGTTCTTTGTTTATATATATATTAATTTATATATAGTCGAATCATGCGTATCACTTTTTTCTTTTTTCGAATTCAAGATTCAAATGTAATTTATTGATAACGATTTAAATTCTTAAAATTGGTTTCATAACTTTTGATATTTTTTTCGATTTTTTCTTTTAAAAACAAAAAATTTAAAAAAATATGAGAAATATTTATTAGAAAAAAAAAATCATATTTATTTTTTTCAAATTATATCCCAAAAAAATAAAATAAAATGAGAATTTAATTTATTCCTAATATTAACAATGTTGATTCTTTTTTAATTTTATTAAAAATTTCAGTATTAAATCCAAAAATATAATTTCATAATTTTTTAAATTAATTTTTTTTTTTTTAAAAAAATTAAATCGAGTTTTATTTATTTTTGCAATAATTTATCGAAATAAAAAACGCATGCCTCAACTCCTTTTTATATTTTTAATAACAAGGAAAATTTATCCATTATCAAATTTATTAAATTAAAAGATCTCTTTTTTTATTTTAATTTTAAGAATAAATTCATAAATATTTATATTTCATTTAAATTCATATCATGCATGAAGATTGGTCCATTTTGAAATATAAGGGCAAATTTTTTTTTCAGCTCATGTGATAAATTTATTTATATATATTTAAAAATTTAAAAAAGTTTTCTAATAATTTTCATTAAAATTATAAAGGTCAACGATTTTGATTTTAAAAAAAATGGTTCATTCACCTTTAATTTTAAAAACAAAAAATGTTGATTGATAAAATTAGGAATAAAAATTTAAATCTTTTAAATTATTTATTTCTTTTAAATCACTAAATCATATATAAGCAGTCTCTATTCTGATTTTAAAGCAAAATATAATTCGAATAAAATTTATAAATCAATTTATAAATAAATTTTGAAGGTCGATAATTTTTTTTTTAAATTTATAAAAATGGCCAGTTTTGGCATCCTGAAAATTTTTTAGCTTTTTTTAAATGCAAAAAAAGATCAAAATCGTAATTATTTGTAAATTTTATATCATCCATTTATTTTTTAGATTTTAAATCTTTTAATGCGTATTATATACGAGACTTCTCATAAATTGAATTTTTTAAATCTTAAAAAATATTATGAAAGAATTATTCACTGTTTATATTTTAAAAATATTTGTTAAAGTAAAAAATTTTTTTTTTTCATTTTTCGAGAATTTAATTTTTAAATTGGAAAAGAAACGCTGTTTTAAAAATTCATCAAAACAGAAGAGAATTATTTTCTTTGAAAACCGAATTTCTATTTATTTGAATAATCGAATTTCGTTAACATCCTTCACATTTTAATACATGCTAAATATTCCTCAAATTTTTGGTTACAGAATAATCATTAAAAATAAATTTATTGATTTTTTAATATTATATCTTTTTCAATAATTAATTTGTAGAATATAATGTGGATTTTTTTTATTTATTCTTGAGAATTCATAAATGAATAATTTGATTTTGGTTTTTTTTAAATTTTTATAGAAATTTTTTTTTTGTTTTCTGTTTGAATCCCAATCGATCTTTATGTCTGAAATTTTAAATTTTCTGCCTAGATTAAATCCAGATCAAAATGAATGAATTTCATTAATTTGAATTAAATATTTAATTATAAATAAAAATTGACGTAATTTTTAAATTGTTTTTCATGACAGTTTTTGATCCAGAAATGGCGTTAGTGCCAATTTGAATAATATATGTAAATTCATTAAATTCAATAATATTTGCTTCTGAATTGCCATTACTGCTAAAATGATTGGCTCAACAATTCTAAATCATTAAAACCTTAATCTCTCAGATTTTACTGTATCAAAGATCAGTGAAATAGCAGGTTAAGATCCGTGAGATATAAATATATATAAATACACATTTTTTATTAATTGTTCGGGAAATAATATATATAAAATTGTATTTTTTTTATATTTAAATGCGTATTTTATATTTATATATATATATATATATATATATATATATATATATATTTGAATATGTATATATATATATATATATATATATATATATATAATAAATTCATTTAAATTAAAATTTCTTTCCAAATTATAATTTATATCAATAAATAAACTATATGTTTACAAAATATATATATATATATATATATATATAAATTAAATGTCTGTATATAAACAATGATATATATATTTATACCAATCTCAATTTCGTTATATATATATATAATAAAATAACATTTTTATTGGATATTAGAAAGGATTATAAGTATAAATGAAAAATTTATATATATATATATATCATACCTTTTCATTTGACAAGAAAACATTTATTCATATTCAAAATCAAACATTATATGTTATTGGTTATAAAACAAATGGAAAAACATTTTATAATATTCGGACTATTTTTTTTTCAGTAAAGATTTATTGTTATTAACCATACCACAATAAAAATTTTTACCAGTCAATGTTTGTTAATATTTTGACTTTAAATTTTTAAATAATTGTTTAGGATTTAATTGAAATCCTGTATATCCCAATATCAATTCTAAGTTTTGAGACCGAATAGAATTTTTTTTTTTTTAATAAATTCATAATTATCATTTTTAAATTTAATATTTGATTTAAATTTATATTTTAAAATTATGAATTTTTAATTGTTTGGTTTATTTAAAATTTTAAAAAAATATAAAATGACCACCCAATCGTGTTCCATAAAGGGTTATTCCAAAAATGTCGTTCTTTTATTTCTAAATTTGTCTGATTCTCGAAAGTCAAAAATTTAACAAAAGTGTGGTTTATTTTTTTTTCAAGATGGACATTTTATGCCTTAAATTCTCCTGAGGACAAAAATCCCGACTGTTAATGCATATATAATGCCATAGATAAATTTATTTTGTTTTTTCTTGTCCGTATTGAAAACCAAAGTTAAAACTAATTTTTGAAGATTTAGGAAAATTTTTGAAATAAACAATTGAATTAAAAATTCATTAAAATCAAAATTTAGCAAGGTATTTTTAATTTTTGACATTCATATTTAAATGGTGATATTTTAAAAACATTTTCAAATTTGTAAATGGCATTTTCATATAAAATTAATTATTATATATATAAAATAAATATATATCAATATATATATATATATATATATATATATATATATATATATTATATATAAACGTGCAATCAATTTACAAATACATGAATTATTCACACAAAAACTAATGCAAAGGTTAATGATTTAAATGGCGAGACATCCATCATCGCAAACAATTCAAATAATATACAAAAACCTCCGTATCCGTTATGAATGAAATGATCCTTGTTTATATAAATTTCTGCCGTATTAGTTCTTATTTTTACTACAAGCTTTCGTCTGTTCCTACAGACATCTTCAGGTATAGAATAGATGTTGTTCTTGTTTTTTTCTCTTAGTAATAAGAGGACAACGAAAATATATGTATTGTTGTATCCGAAAATGCTATTGAAATTGAGTTATTGTTTTTGAACGCGCAAAAGCAACGCTGAGTTTGATTTTAAATTTTTAAAGGTTGTGCGTTCATATAAAATATGGTGATGAACAAATTTTTTACTGGTAAATTTAAAAATATTAAATAATAATATATAAATATATATATATATATTAATATATATATTGTTTTATTATTTGAAATAGGTTCCTTGAAAGTTCTAAATTCTGGTATTGTGAGAAAAATTCCTAAAAAAAAAAAAGCAAATTAACTACGGGGAGAAAGTGACTGTTTGAAGAAAGTGAACTCCTATTTTAAGTTTTGATTTTTTTAAATTTTTTTTTTTTGTTTTTGTTTCTTTTTATCGTTTAATTCCTCTTCAGTCCTTGTTTCGGAGGAAAAGAGAAAACGGCGTCTTTGGAATTTTCAAAGAAGATAGATTGGATTACCAAATTCCTGAATAAGAATTCATAGTGGTTCATTAATAAAGTTTATAGTTTATAATGGGAAGTAAGTTAAAAGTGTATGTTATCTTTTATTCTTGAGATTGAAATGTGTGTAAAAGGGTGGCGCACGATGCCAAATAAATATATATAATTGTTACATAGTATTTCGTCCTTGTCGAATATATACATATATTCATATCAAGAATCATATAAATGATGATTGGTTTCCGTCCATATAGTTACATTAAATTCATACTGGAGGAAAGATTCCTTTTTGAATATTAATTTTCTACTTTGTTTTTATTTTTTGACTAAGTTCGTGTTTTTCTTTTGAGTTATTAAAACAGAATAAAAAATTTTTCAGGACATTCTAAATAAATATATTCAATTTGTCATCTCTACATTTATGTTCTGAAAAATTAACATATAATTAACGCGGCTATTCTTCTACATCAGAAAAAGTCTCCTTTAAGACATTTTTGAAATATTATTGAATTTATTTCCTTCCCATTCAAGTCGTCCACTGTGATTCACGACAAAGATAAATGCTTGTAGAAGCTTTAAACTTTTCGGTGTAGAAAAATGATTTTTATGTTTGCGTTTTCGGTACAAGTGTGAAGAACCTGAGGCTAACAGATATTCTCACACACCATATTTTGGTTGTTATTGTCGACACCTTCAAAGAATTTTCTATGATTATAAGCATTGTCTTTATAAATGAAAGATTCAAATATAATCTAGTTTATATGGTACCATTTTAAAGAATTGAGCAAAAAAATTAATTCCAAGAAGAAAAAGTTATCTATTTTCTTTCATATATCCATTAATAAACGTCTAAATTTGATTCCCTTACAAAACAAGCGAGCTTTCACGAAATGGTCAAGGTGTTATAGCTTCAAATCTATTCATATTGTCAATTTTCCTATTTAGTTTTCATGCTATATCTTTTGATGCCACAAATAATTCAATCGATTCTTTATGATCAACAGATCTTGAAACATCATCTAAACTTTATCGAACATTTTCTTTTTTATTTATTTTTGATACTGGTATTATATATATATATATATATATATATATATATCTATATATATATATATATATAGGAACGTCAACAAAAAATATTCTACAAGTAGAAAAAGATATAAATCTTTATAACAAAAGCAGAGAGAAAGTGAAACAGGTTTATGTAAAGGAGATGCATAAATAATAAAAAAAGAATAAAATTAACAGAAATGATGTGTGGCTGGTGTAACAGTAGCTCTGTACCGAGTTCGAATTCCGATAGAGTTCTCCTCTTTTGTCACATTTATTTTTTTATCATTTAACCCCAAGCCAAGTGATAATATCACTAACACGCAAGGGATTCGACGCCATCTTTCATCCAAGAAGAAACCTTAGTGGAACAATTTTCAACGGGAAGATTAGAAATTTCATTCCACAATCGGTGGTCGCGTCGTGAAGAAAATCACGAAATGAGTCCCAATCAATGCGTTGATAACAAATAAATGATGCCTAATTGACGAGAGGAAAGAAAAAACTACAGACACTACTGTGTGGTCAGAATTACCAAGGGTACAGAGTTGCTAAGCGTGACATGAGTCCGGAGATGAGCTACGGAACAGATCAAGCAATGAAGCGTGTCCGTCAGAAATTTGAAGTAAATGAATAGGGAAATCAAGGGAGAGATTGAGAAATTGGTAGATTCAATGTTTGAATGACGTTAAGGTCAGTAGCATTAGTGTGATCTTCCAAACGATATCAACCTATTTTCCGCCTAAATGTATGGGTTAAATAACAGAGTAAACTAGTCACTTTAGCTCGGTTGGAAGATGGTCCCTCGATAGCAACATCAAATCTCCACCAGCCTAAATGATTTGTTTAGATGTGTCGCCCCGAAGAAAATCATATCGCACAGTGAGTGAAATTCTTAACTTATTTGAGTTTTGCAAATCTGCTGAAGGTGGATATAGTGTCAACCGTGGGATTTATATGCATAAATGACAAGGATTTTATTAAAAAAAAAAAAAATCGCGTCTTCATTGGATTTTCATTCTTCTAATTAGCGGCGTGGATTAAATAATATTTTTTTTTCAATTCCTCAAAATCCATTACATTCTTAAGAGCTATAAATCCTTGAGAAAACTACGAATCCTCTTTCCTTTTGTAGTATCCAGGTCAATAAAATACTAGGACAGATCTGAGTTCTAAAGTCTTGGATGACCTTTGGTCTACCGCAAAACAAATGGCCACCTATTGCGGGAAAATTGCCTCGTCAATCATTTACCTTATCTGATACATGATTTTATTTTTATATCACGACATAAACGTTTAAAGTTTTTTTTATTTTTATCCAGCTTATAAAACATTTTTTTAGAAACAGAAAAGATTAAAAATTGAATATGATGATTAATTATAAAACACAAAAAGTCTGTAGGTGTCAATAAAAATAGAACCCCCAAAAAAAATTTCACTCTCAGGAATATTTGTTTTCCTTTTCATCGTATTATTGTAATTCATCTTTGTCGGCTCATATCCTAGTATGTCTGCTTGTTACATGTCGTTGTACTTTAAATGGTTTGGAATGTTAGTAGGGAAATATTTTAAAAATTCCATACAATAAGAATGTTGCATTCTTCACTAATGGATAGTCATCGCTAGATGTTTCACGTCGAGAGATAAAAGAATTTCAACAAAGGGAATTTTAACTTAACTATTTTATAATATACAATGTAGTATATTCTATCTATCCAGTGGGGTGGAAATAAATTTTAAAATTTATTCCAACGAAACCAAGCTGGCCATTTACATTGTTTTTAAAAAAAACAACTTTTACTTAAAACCTTTTCTTTTATCTGTCGTTCATAGTAACGAATGTTCAAATAATGTAAATCGACTTCATTTTCTCTTCCAGACAGACCTCAAATTTTTACCACAGGAAAATATGCAGAATGCAGAAACCTCTAAAAATATAATAGTCCGCTAAACTATTATTTAACAATTGAAAACCCATATACAGCTTTTTTCGGCTTATAAAAAAACTATGCTGAATTATTTAAAATAAATTTTGTTGGGATACTGTGTTACCTGATTAATTTTAACAATCTAAAAAAAAAATTGGGCTCCCTAACCACGGTCACGATGACTTTTTCACTTCACAAGCACAGAAAATTAATGGCTAACGATAATAAAAATAATTCCGTCTAGATTTTATACATTTAATGGAATTGCGTCAACCAGTGATAGAGTTTTCAGGCACTTTTCAAAAGTGCCGTTCGCTGGGCTCACCTCTCCAGGACGATAACAGCAAGAAGTTATCTTTCTGACAAATCGACAATGTTGAGATTCGAACCCGGGTTTCACGTTCGGAAAGGGAACGTTATAACCACCTGGACATGCGCTCATTAATGGAATAAAATTGGGCGAAAGAAAGAAAAAAAAGAAAGAAAAAAAGAAGAAAAAAGAAAAAAAAAAAAATACGACAAAAAGACAGAAAAAGAAAAAAAAAAAAGAAACAAAGAAAAAAAGAAAAGAGAAAGACAGAAAAGAAAGAATAAAAAAGAAAAGAAGAAAAAAAAAAAAGAAGAAAGAAAGAAAGTAAAAAAGTACGACAAAAGACAGAAAGAAAGAAAAAAGAAAGAAAAGTTGCAAGGATACAATTATGAGACATAAATAATAAACTCAAATTTTCTAAGAGGATAAAAGAAAGAACGTAAAAAACAAAGAAAATCACGAGGAAAAAAAATAAAGCAAAGTTTGGGAACAAATTCACAAGAAATAGCGTAATAGTAATGTTATGAGACGCTGTGGAACAATGAATAGCGGCTTTGATTGAGGCATCGGAGAACCGAGTTCGAATTCTATTTGAATCCATTACATTCATGTACACGCTAATACCTTGCTAACATTGGAGAGGTTTGGGCTCCGACAGGCTACCTTGATCAAGAAACACCACTGCAATAAAGAAAGAAAGAAGGACCCAGCTGGAAGGAAATAAATTCCTGCGTGAAAAACATGAGAAGGAAAAGAAAAAGAAGAAAAAGTTCGAAAAGAGAAAAGGATGAATATTGAGTACGATAGAAGGAAAGAAATAAAGGTATTTGGGACGTAACGTCTGCGTCAGTGAAATAAGGATAATGGAAGAGGACAGAAAGAAACAGAAGTGAGAAGAAAGAAAGAATGAAGTATTTCTAAGGGAGAAATAAAATACAGTTTAGAAACAATATGAAATATTGAGAAAAATAATGTAACAGTAAAGGTAACGTAGGAAAAGAAAGAGGAGTACAATTATTAGAAAGGAAATGGAGGAAAAGAAAGAGGAGTACAAATATGAGAAAGGAAATGGAGGAAAAGAAAGAGGAGTACAATTATGAGAAACGAAATGGAGCAAAAGAAAGAGGAGTACAATTATTAGAAAGAAAATGGAGCAAAAGAAAGAGGAGTACAATTATGAGAAAGGAAATGGAGCAAAAGAAAGAGGAGTACAATTATGAGAAAGGAAATGGAGCAAAAGAAAGAGGAGTACAAATATGAGAAAGGAAATGGAGGAAAAGAAAGAGGAGTACAATTATGAGAAACGAAATGGAGCTAAAGAAAAAGGAGTACAATTATGAGAAACGAAATGGACCAAAAGAAAAAAGAGTACAATGATGAAGAAATGGTGCAAAAGAAAGGAGTACAATTATTAGAAAGGAAATGGAGGAAAATAAAGAGGAATACAATTATGAGAAAGAAATATATATTTGAAATACTGAATAAAAATGAACAAAGAATAAATTTATAAATAACAAAGAAAAAAGTAAGAATTTAATTACAAACGGAAAAAAAATACCCAAAACATCGAAAAGCAGCATAATTACTGTTTTCTGTCACAAATAAGGACGCATGGGTACAAAAGCTATGAATAAATATAGTCGTTCAAATATTCATAGACACGCAAACGCTGTCCGGAGGGATCAGAGAAGAAGATGTTTCGGAGCTGCTAACAAAGAAAACAATTGCTTTCAACATGAACAGATAATCAATACGTCACAATATATAGTGGCACATAGACTGTGACACTGATTTCTTGTGTATTTATTTCCTTTGATATTAGCTTGCCGTTTCTTATTCGCTTCTTCTCACATGAAACCAAATTGTATTACGAAAAACAAAACAAAAAATGGCTTCTTTGAAGTGAATCAAGGATACACCTTAGGCAAAAATGCACTTTTTATATTTTTTTCGTTTTGTGATGACGTCGATGATAAGATCAAAGTTTTGTTGATCATCTTGTGCCTAATCGATAAAATTAAAAATGTCGTGCAAAAAGATGATTATGAGATTGATTATAACCGTGTTTCTTTGAATATCATGCGTAAAAATTGCGACAGAAATTTTAATCAAATCAAATATATATATATATATATATATATATATATATATATATATATATATATATCACCCAACCACGTAACACTCAATCCTATAAACATATTCTTTCCCTCACACTCACACACACACATATATGTATATCCCAAACTACTTAACACTCAAACCTATAAAAACGTTCTCTCACACATTCACTAACACACATTCATATACATGGGTACGTGTATATATATCTATCTATATAGATATATATATATGTATGTATGTACACACATCCCAACCACTTAACACTCAAACCTGTAAACACACTCTCTCTCACTCAAACACATATATAAACAAACATATATATATATATATATATATATATATATATATATATATCCCAACCACTTAACATTGAAACCTATAAACACATTCTTTCTCTCACTCATCCTCTTACTCACACACACATTCACACACACACATATATATTTATTTATTTACGAAAAAATGTAAGTCGAAGGGGAATTTCTCGGGTGACGGGTTTCGTTTTTTAGGACTTTATCTTACTAAGTTTATGTTTGCGTTCATACAAACAGACAGGCCCACGAATGAAAGAGAGACGCTGAGTTTTTCTCAATCTAAAATATATGTATATTTAATGCGTGTTTTGGTTATACAATTTAGCCCATTTCATTTAGATTCTTTTTCGTTAGTTCATCTTTCCATCATTTTAGCTATTAAAAAGCACACATTGTGATAACAGACGTTCTGCCAAGAATTGTGAAAAATTGTAAGCACATGAACGCAAATTTACTGTAGATGATCTAGCGATTAAAATACTTTTAAACATATTCCTTTGCGTTCTTTTTTATTGTGTTTGTATTTCCAACACTTTTTTTTTGTTAACTATCCCATATTTTTAAATCAAAAGGGATCTTTATACAAAACAGCACATTAAATGCATTGGTTGCTCACCCTAACGAGACTGACCACAATTTTGATTTTTCAAATGTGCTACTCTAATGAAATGAGATTATAATTCACTAAGACAAAAATATATAGAAAGTGCTTCCATCGCTAGTTCATTGAGAGTAAATTTGCGTCCAGGTTCTTACAATGTTTCACATTTCTGGGCAGATTTTCTACTCTCAGCATATTGGATATTTAATAACAAAAGACCTTGCCGCAAAAATCTCATAATCTGGTCTGCAATAACAAAATGATCATCATCTGTGGGTGGGTTGAGAGTTACTACTTAGGGGCCTTGAAAAGCATATTCAGCCACATTAACGGAAAACAAACTGAGGATCCATTTGATCTAGACCCTCTACCTTGCTGTCAGCTTTTGTTTTTACCTTTGCACAACTTATTGAGTTTACAAGGTATCAAAGATATATATATATATATATATATATATATATATATATATAATATGTGAAAATATATAGAAAATAGGAAGGAACTGGTTGGGTAAATAATCCAAAGTTCCTTAGTATTTTAGTTATTATTTTTAAAAAATAGTGCTCGATACAAAAGTAGAGCATAAATATAATTATTTATTTAAAAATATGATTCCATCGCTATATAAGAGGTCTCATGTTTCAAAAAATAATTGTATTGAAGTTTTCGGCTCTTGTTTTGAAACATGAGACCTCTTATATCGCGAGTTGGAATCATATTTTTTAAATAAATAATTATATATATATATATATATATATATATATATATATTCACTTGTTTCTGTTGAAAGCCAGTATTTACCAGATTTGAAGGTCGAGATCGAATGGCATCATGGAGTGTTTGACACAGTCCTTGAAGCACATGGGTTATTACAAAGGGCGCTTTTTCAATAGATATTTACCTATATATATATAGAGAGAGGATGTAATTTCACCTTTAGGAGACCCTTATGCTCAACATTTTTTCAAAAGGAAAATGTTGGCCCGAAGAACAAGATAATCAATGGCACACCTGTAAATAGCGAATGTTGAGGGATAATTAGTACACGATTAAAATAGCTTTTATTTGTAAACAAATTGACGACTAAAAACAAAATAGAAGTCACTAAATGTTTGTTGTCAATCTATAAAGATATACATTTAAGTAGATACATGTAGATTAGAATATATGCAAGTGTAGGAAAATACATCTGGCCGACTAATTGTATTCTGGTTCTGGTGCATGTTTCCAGTCCGCTAACTGGTGCCTTTCATAAAACGCAAGAACGAGTAAACTGTCTAAAGAAAATCGAGCATTATGAATTTAAATCAACCAAAACATTACCACCTAATGAAGAGCTACTGGACTTCAAGAGGGATCTATTGTCGATAGTCAACAAAATTATATTCACTAAATTTACAAATAACGTGAAATAATACTGCACAAGGACGATTTAAAGATTAAGAAAATAAATGAAATAATAATTATTAAAGCAGCCAAGACGGGTAATTGTTATAGAATCGACGTGAATACTCATCCCAAATCTATTAATGAAGTTAATAAATGTTATAATCGAAACCTGATAGTTGGGAAACGATTTCAACAATGAAGTCAAAAAATAAAGATGGAAGACAGAATCTATGAATTCCATAAAGAACAGGCGTATATACTGTAAAAGACTATAAACCTAATTTCCAAAGCATACCACAATAAAGATTACTTAACCCAACTAAAATTATTATTTAAAAAATAGTCAATGTATCCAAGAAAGAACATGTAAATATACGAAAGATCATTTAGGAATTAATCAGTGGCATAATACAGAAGAAATCCTAGAATGGTTTAATAATATAAAAAATAGTGTAGGTTCATTCAATTTCATAATAGCGATTTTTACCCAAAACTTTTCTAATGTCCGCTATCAATTTAGATAAAGCATATTGTCTTATTAACGAAAATGAGATTAAAATCATAAAACGGACACAAAAACCTATGCTATATCATAATGGTTGTCTGTGGAAAAAAAAAACGAAAAACAACAACACAGTATTCGACATAAAAGATATCAGAATTTACAGAGATGACAGTATAATTCACCTCCGTAAAACCAAGTCCCAGAAAAGTAAATTGATCGAGAAAGGAACTTATTAAATTTTCGAAGATAACGAACAAATGTATATCTGCAATATTGTTAACAAAGATAATGTAAAGGTCAGCTATAGCTGCGTTAGAAATATCGGAAGATCTAGATACCACAATTAGAATATTATATTGAATGATTATGTCACTAACAAAAATAACAATGATACAGAAAATAACTGCAACTACCAAAATGATACGACCTGCCTCTTAAATGGCCAATTTATGACTAAAATATTGTATATCGAGCTAGCATATATTCTGATAACAACGTTAGATTTTATTTTGGACCCACTAAGACTCCTTAAAAATTTCGTTCCAATAACAATGAGAAGGTGTTAAATAATGTGATATAAATAAAAAGCATATCTTTCTACAAGTATTTTCGTATTTAAAAAAAATGGTCGTAATACACCCATAATTACGTGGGATCTTATACCTAAAACCAAATCTTATAATTGGAAAGGTGAAAGATGTAATCTATGTCTTGTAAAAAATTTAACGATTTTAAAACATTTCAATAAACCTAATTTATTAAAAAAGCCAAAATAATTAATGGTCACATGTAGGCATAAAATAAGTATCAGTTGAATCATTTATTCAGATTAATTCAAAATAATTATGCCTTTCTTTTTTAATTTTATTTTTTTATTTTTCCTTGATTAAATATAAGTTTTTGTATTAATATTTATTAATAAACTCTGATTAGTTAATTTTTACTTGTATGCATGTTTTGATATATTTTTTAAATACATTTTCATACCTATTAGTTAATACTTATATTTTTACATATAAGTTTCTACATGTTTTCCATGCAATTTGTTATTGATATTATATGAATAGGACTAATAGGTCACTATAACCATAAGTCCTATTCATATACACTTTAAACTTTATAACATGAAGTAAATAATTTATGTAGATGCGTGTGTGGGTTTTGTTTGTGTTTTTCCTGTATAGTTTACATATAAAATCCAATTTTAGTTGCGTTTATTTGAAATACAAAATTTTAAAAAATAAAACGATCCCCGTATAAAATATGTACATGAAAAACATTGCTATAGCCAGATAAAATTAACAAAATTTACATTGTGTAACGGTCAGTCTTATATATGATTGAATACTATATATGTATATATATATATATATATATATATATATATATATATACATATTTGTCGGTCGTTTTAATGAAACATGCATAAAGGAAGGATTGCTGCCTAATTATACAAATATATATATATATATATATATGTTTTCAATCATATATAAGACTGACCATTATATATATATATATATATATATATATATATATATATATATATATATATGATTGAATCCCATGTAATATCTTTTATGTACAAATAAGAACTAATTTGCGTTGTGGCTGTCAAATTCAGGTCACGAAGATAACATTGAAGCAGGCATCTTATTTAAATATGGGTGATTTGCTTGTATTTCATGATAAATGAGATGGCATCTATGTGTATCAATTTTTAGATGTACCAAAAGATCACATTTTTTTTTCTTTCCGGTCGGACTGCGCAAACGGGATTCAACAATAATTTGCTAACCACACAATGGCAAATTTGACCGTAAGGAAATGAAAGAAAAAAATTTTTGCGCAAAATTTTAGCCAACAAAATTACTCCTGACAGCTCAAATCCCCATAAACCTAGTACCAATATCCGCCACAGTTTTGAACTGGATTACTTGTGTCATGACTAACAACGGACATACTAATCATTTTCTAACTTTAGTGACCTTATGAATAGCACTGATATCTTCCTGCCTATTTTTGTGTCTATGTAATGACAAAATTTCGTCAGCGTCGCTGAGTATTAGAATGTCTGTATTCAATCCACGTCTTTTCCAGAACGCGTCCACGAGGATATATATTTTTATATTGCTACATATCTTTCTGGCTATCTAATGACAAAATTTTATCAGCCTAGCTGAGGAATAGAATTTCTGTATTCAATCTATGTCTTCACAATAATGCGTCCACGAGAATTTTTTTTTATATTCCTACCCATCTTTCTGGCTATCTAATGACAAAATTTTATCAGCCTAGCTGGGGAATAAGACTGTCTGTATTCAATCCATGTCTTCTCCAGAACGCTTTCTCAAGAATATTTTTTTTAATACTGATGATC
Source organism: Acanthosepion pharaonis (assembly GCA_903632075.3). Lineage (NCBI taxonomy): Eukaryota > Metazoa > Mollusca > Cephalopoda > Sepiida > Sepiidae > Acanthosepion > Acanthosepion pharaonis. The sequence continues at coordinate 460,741 of CAHIKZ030001507.1, read as the reverse complement.
ATCTAATACAAAACTCAAAAGCTACTCATGGTTGATAATGAAAGGTGTGTAATATGAAATTAAGAGTGGGGAGACAGGAAGGAATGTAATCAATATAAAGATAATAGTGATTATCTTGTCTTAAATAGGTTAATATAGTACTGTTCAGGAAAAGATCCGGGTGGGTGTTTGTAGTTCAGTAGGAAATTCTCCCTGGGTGGATTTTTGTCCTTAAAATTAGAATAAGGGGGAAAATGAAGGTGATCCGAGAAGTAGGAGGCTTTGTCCGAGCTGTAAATGTCTGAACTGCGATAAGTACAGAATGTTGCTCATCAAATCTTTTTAAAACGCTGCATATGTGGCTGTGAAAATGAAAATATCAGTGAGGAATTTTGAGGGGTTTCATCAAGGCTGGGAATTGATTATTGAGTATATCCGACCCAGATATGACAGCAATTTTTTTGTCGAATCTGCATCTTGCAAAGATGAAGCGTGGCAAAAAGAATACAGCTATTACCGTTTAAAAGTAGATGTAAGAAGATTCGATAAACTTGTTACCCCGAACAGTGGGGGAGTATGTGCGGATGGTGTAAGTAATGGCGACATGGAAACTAAAATCGGGCAGAGTTCAAATTCTCAGTTTCAATCGTCAGATTCATTTTGCACTCGGGCCTTTTGTGAAAGGTAAAATTCCGTGTTTCTCTTTAACTATGGGCCAAATAACTCTTGCTTCGGATGAGAGCTAAAGACACAACTCTCATGCTTCGGATGATGAGAGACCTATTCATGCTTCCATGTCATGCTTCGGATGAGAGCTAAAGAACTACTCTCTTCCCTTTCGGATGAGAACATAAAGACACAACTCTTCCTTTCGGATGAGAGCTAAAGACACAACTCTCTTCCTTTCGGATGAGAGCTAAAGACACAACTCTCTTCCTTTCGGATGAGAGCTAAAGACACAACTCTCTTCCTTTCGGATGAGAGCTAAAGACACAACTCTCTTCCTTTCGGATGAGAGCTAATCTAGAAAAAGGTAAACACTGAGTCCGAAAACGCTGAGAATGCAACAAAATAAATTCCATTATCATTCCAAAGAATGCATGGTTATTCACAGATAACAAAGATAAGGAAACTGTATAGAACCATAATGTGACATGCCCTTAAAACTGAAATCTTAACTAACACCAGATTAAAAGCATTATTCTTGGAATTGAAGAAAAAATATTATTATACACGCCATAACAAAATCAACATATACATTGATTCAATTTCTTCATGAGACAGATTTCTGCACATACACCCTTGTGCAAATTAATTAAAACAAAACGGATAATTCCGTTATTATTTACTTGTTTTTAGTATTTTCTCCAATGAAACATGACCCAGTGCACATGTTAGTACTTCATATGTCCATTCCACAGATCCTCGTTTGGATTCAAATCAGGAGAGTTTTGAGGTCAGTCTATAGTACCTCCATTTGCTTCCTTGTCAGTGTGTTCCTGCGGCGTTACAATTTTTGTATGCTTCCTTGTAGTAACTTCTATGGCAGACAATGGCCGTAGGACAACTAATTGACAGTCGGGACAATAGTCTGAGCGTGACAAAAATCCGTTGCAATCAGGGATGACGCAATATTTTTCAGGTCCAATCAAATTTCATCAAACAACCCGAAAAAGAGATTCATATTACTGCAAACCACTGAAAATGACCTAATTTGAGGAAAAGATAGGAATCGATTTCTCCCTGTCACTCCAGTGGGTCTACAACTGACTGTATGGTGAAAGAAAGGAAACTAATGCAGTTGTTTCAATTAATTTGCACAAGGGTGAATGCCGTCAGAAAAGTGGACTATGTTCACGCATTTTGTTTTTTTTTTGTTTATGTTTTATTCTTTTAGGGGTAGAAGATCATGACTCTCAACAACTTGCTTATCCTTTGTAGATTTTAATAAGTTTTATATTTCCATCTCCCCCTCCTTGACATCTATTCACAGACGCTTTTTTTTCTGTGAGTATCAGATTATCCAACGCATTCGTCTTTTTTTTATGTACCGTGTCCCTTTAGGACATAGGCGATCATAGCCTCCCCACTTCTTCCTATCCCTTGTAGCTCTATCTCCCAGACCCTGTTCTGCCATTCACTTGCTCAAACCCGTCAAGTATGTCAAGTGTTGCTTTCCCTTGCCCATCTTTCCCTATACCCGCCTTGTAAGTTTCATGTTTTCCAAGTCATGTTTTCTCATTACGTGTCCCAGAAATTTCAGCTGCCTCTTCCTAATGTTAAGTATAAGTTTTTCCTTTGTTTACATCCTCTCCAAAACTTCCTCGTTGCTCACATGTTCGATCCATGGTATCCTCGGCATCCTGCTGTAGAAGAATACCTCTGTTGCCTCGAGAAACTTCCACATCTTTGTGGAGACAATCCAACATTCACTGCCCTAAAGGAGGTCATATATTATGTTGCAATTTAATACTCTTTTCTTTTGTTACCAACAAACAACTCCTGTCTTGTATGTGTACTTGTTACGGTCCGGTTCCTTGTACCACGGTGATAGTCAAAGGTAGAACCAATAAAGAAGTCGAACACGTATATGGAATAACACAGATATATTACAAACAGGAATATATACAGGGAAGTAGAAAGTGTTAGTACGAACAATCAGGTTTAGTAGTAATTGTCTGAATGTGACTCTGTTTTGGACTGCCTCTGACTCGACTGACTGACTCCTGACGAACTCCAGACTTCAGATTGAACGCTGAACTTCAGACGGAACAGTATTTATCCCCCCCACACACACACATATGCCATTTGAACCCATATAAACGGGTTCAGGGTCGGTTCACCTCCTCGAAAGAGACTCCGCCCTTCGGCGTAGCCTCGATCGGGTTCCTCCCCGCCCGAAGGCAGAGAGTTCAACCGATCAGCCGGTCAAACAGTCGCCCGACTTCGGACTGAACGATATTTAGTCACCCCCCACGAGGGCATCATGTGGCACAAGGCTGGTTTAACGTGGGATCTCCGAGCCCGTAGGCTCGGCCAAAAATATCCCCTTTGACCCGTATAAACGGGTTCAGGGTCGGTTTACCTCCCCGAAAGAGACTCCACCCTTCGGCGTAGCCTCGTTCGGGTTCCTCCCCGCCCGAAGTTCAACCGATCAGCCGGTCAGCCGGTCGCCCGACTTCGGACTGAACTCCCTATTTCTTCTTGTGGCGCAGTATTTATTACGTATGGGATAGTCCATTATGTTATTATTGGTAAGGTCACATAACAGTCCTTTAAATTTCAACAGTAATTTCTTCTGATTCTAATTATAAGCACCCTTTTTCTTTCCATTTTTGTTTGAACATGTGAGCAACTGGGAAGTTCAGTCTATGGGATATTCAGTATCCTTCTGTAGGACAACTGCTATTATATGCCATATGTTCGGACTTTTCTTTGTTTCTAATGATATCTTATTTTCAATGCAGATGTTTGAATGAGAAAACCTTTATTTTATCTTATTTTATTTTGTTTAGTTATTTTTTGGGGAAAAGTATTTCTAACAATTCTAAACTTGTGTCATCTTCACCTTAGATTAATTTAAAGTGATTATATCATTTCAAATCGTTCAAGAGAGATGCCAAACGTTATGAAGAAACTTCCGAAAAAAACCGTTATATGAAGAAGGTAGACTTGAGCAAAGTCAGTAAACCGTGATTGGATACCGCGCCTAAACTGGGTTTTTCGTCTTGCTTACTGGAACCTGAATGATTGTCAGTCGGTGATGTGATCTGATGCACGGATTTTCGGGATTTTTTCGTTTACGTGCGGCACTAATATCATGAAACCAGGCATCTAAGTTGGAAATATGGGAATTTGCACTTATGTTCATGGTTCCATAATGATGTAGGGTGGATTCATGTGGCATGCGTTGGATTCGCTGATTCACATAAACAGGTTTACCCAGTATCTGCTATGTTACACTGCTTCGTGAGCATTTGCTATATTCAAAGATGGGCTATTCTCATATAAAGCGTATCATTTGACGGGAACTGATTTGAGAGTGTTCCTGGTGATCTACGACGGATAATACGTTCTCCACGTTTGCCTGATACAAGCTCAAGATAACTGTTATAGAGTAGCTAGCAGCTCCTCAGTACTCTACCAAATGGACAGGCTCATAGTCTTAAATAGTCTACGATTAAGAGCTTCAACATTTGATTAATAAGTTGATTAGTAAGTTGATTAATATTCGGACTGATCTTGTTTCGTTTGGCTATACAGCATTTGACCCTCCTCTATTCCTTGTAAGTTGTCTTGTTAATTGTTTGTGTTGAAACTTGACTAATGCATGGAATAATAATACAACACAAAATGTACTTAGAACAAAATGTATTGAAACAAGAAAGTGTACACAATATTTACATATAGTCTTTTGTATATTCTTGGGAAGACCGTTCCTGGAGAATGTGTTGACTTAGTCGCAGTCGGGCAGAGTCTCTGGATTGAATCTCTTGATTCCTCCCCTTCTCTTCCCGGTACCAACCATATTTATATGGTCGGTACTCCACTATGTAAATTAGGTGGATCCTACCACAACAGTTTGTAACATATTGTTTTTTGTTTTTTGTATGCATTTATTCTCCTCTGTATATCATTCCCCTCTACGGTACATCAATAACATATATAGGCCGTATCGTTCTAATACAGACAACTCCAAATGTCGGAACTCTGGACTAACTCTGGGAACTAATATGACTGAAATCGAGCCGGAAAAGACTAAAAGATTCTATTAAACTCATATGTTTATTGGTTAATAAATATTTTTCCAATTTTTAAATAACTATATTAAGGAAGAAAAATATTATTGATTATTTTCTGAAGTGATCCACCAAGATTCCATAGCTGGCAAACAAATATTAATCGGCTGAAATTACAAAGGCTACAAAACGTTTCCTGTGACGTCGCTGATTGGCTGATATGCACGAATATAAATATTCTAATTTGGAGGTGACTTGCGTGCGATAATGAGTCTAGTATAACTTAAATCTATTGAATTTTTCTACAATTTTGTAACGCGTTAGCACCCAAGTATGACAAAAAAGGAAATCAAATGATTATTTTTATAAGAAATCATGAATTTCTGCAAAAAGAAAAATACTAGCCACAAATCATAATATTCTAAAATGTGGTTGTAGAGGATGTCTCCCAGTCTGCACGCAATGTAAATGGGCTTATCTACAGAAATACAGGTGCAGATAATATCTTTCTTACGCAGTTAACTTCTATCCAGCTTCGTGCGTTTTGCTTACCTTCACTTATGAAATGAATAAAATGGTACCAACATGAAGAGGCAGAGAGGAAACAGACTGATGAAATAAGTGAATGAATTCGTAACACGCCTCGAGAACCATAACATTAGATATTTTGAAGGCATTTGACAAGGTTTGACAAATCTTTGCTGCTCAAGCTCTCGGGCTATGTAACAATTGGAATGTTCTTTATAAGATGTAGGTCCCTGAAGTTAGATATTTACACCCAGTCTTCCGCGGTCCTGACGGTCATCACAGGCATCCCCTAGGGTTCACATCACGGACTAAACCACTTTTTTATTTTACTAATTTACCTAAGAATATACTCAGATCATTTATGAACATCTATGCCGATAGTATGACGATATACGTGCGCAATTCTAACATTCTTGATAATCAGAGATTAGCAACTAATCTCTCGTTCAATCAGCCACTAACTTCTCAGTGAAGGAAAAATTGGCTGATTACATTCACACCCTCGAACATTCAACTAATTAAATACCATCATAGCCAATCAAACACCGAGCTACTGCTAGACTCGATGTATAGAGGTTCACCATGAGAGTCTATTGTGCCTTAAAATCACATCTGATCTCAAGTAGAACTCGTAGATACTATCCATCGCAAAATAAATGTAGGAAAAAAAGGTCGGCTTCCTTTACCGCTCCAGTTAGAACTTGACTCCGCATTGTTGCAACCTTCACGGCTAGCAACCGCCATGCTATTTATATTGTAGCAAACTCTTCTACATGCCTTCCATGGTCCATCGTTGAGACGTAAGTTCTATTCGAACAGCTTCTTCCGACTTCTTTCTCTGTGGAACCGACTCTCAAGTTTCCTCGATCATTACAATCTTAACCTGTTCATGTCTAGAGTTAACCGTTCTTTTCCGTTCTTTTCCGCATAAACTGCTTCAATCCCTCGAACATTAGCTAATTATATAACATCATAGCCAATCAAACATCGAGCTACTGCTCGACTCAATGTATAGATATTCACCTTGAGAGTCTCTTGTGCCTTAAAATCACACCTGATCTCAAGTAGAACTCGTACATACTATCCATCGCAAAATAAATGTAGGGAAAAAAATGTCGGCTTCCTTTACCGCTCCAGTTAGAACTTGACTGCGCATGCGCTTCTCTACTTTTACAAGAGCCAGATCAGACAGAAAATAAAGTACTGTTGTAATATTTTGGAACGAGCTGCATAGTCTTCATTCTCCAGTCTCTATAGAGTTCTATAGCGTCTCCGAGTCTTTGGGGATGAAAAATGATTTACACCTTCAAGCCTCTCTCTAACAGGCGGGATGTGGCAAACCTTTCACTGCTTTATCGCTACTTCCACAGAAAGTACTCGCATGAACTGCATTCCTTGTTGTTGTAACCTTCACAGCTAGGACACGCCATGCTATTTATATTCTAGCAAACTCCTCTACATGCCCTCCATGATCCATCGTTGAGACGTAAGTTCTATTCGAACAGCTTCTTCCGACTTCTTTCTCTGTAGAACCGACTCTCAAGTTTCCTCGATCATTACAATCTTAACCTGTTCATGTCTAGAGTTAACCGTTCTTTTCCGCATAAACTGCTTCTTAAGGTAGCCATCTACTTCTAGTGGTTCCTGTGTTCTGTACAGGGGGAACCTTACTGTAAAAGTTAAAAAATAAAAGCGAAGAGATCATAAAATAACTAACAGTTTTTATTATTGATAGACACAACGTTAACAACTTAATATAAACAGATAACTTTGTATTGAATACAGACCAAGAAGATTGCAGAAACCTATAGAGGAGTTAGTAAATAAAAGTGAGACGAAATGACTATCAATGACTGCTCCTTTTGCTTTCCTATCAAAGTCGGGATACCAGCAAGTAAACGAAGATAAGTAACTGGGAAATGATAGAGCCAGCCACGGAAAACATAACACGGGTGTACGGAATAGGAAAGTATACTTTCCAAAAGCTAAATAAATTGTGCAGAAACCAGAAAACTGTCGTTAGAAACAATAAAAAAAAGAGATATCAATTCTCCTCTATGGCAATCAATGCTTGGTAATTACACCATCAATTAAGAAGAGACTTGGAGTAAAAGAAATGAGTTTAAATACAGAACATAAAGAATTTTTAAGAAAAATCTCCAAAGAACAAAGCAGTTTTGCTCAGGATCAGAAAGAGATTGTTGTAATTTCACATAAGTGGGGAAGAAGTATTGGAAAATTTGACAATCATAGGTCATATTAAGGCAAGAGAGGTCGAGGGAAACAGAAAGTAACTTAATAAGCTTGTGGAAATATGTGGCAGAAAATAAATTGAGAGTTATAGTAATTGAATTAACTTTGCTTAGAGTTACAATGGAAGGATAGTTATGGAGAAAAATGACTGCACACATCACGGTAGATAAAAGAATAGAACTCTATCTACAGAAATACTTTTTCAGACTATTTTAAAATGGAGGCCTCAGCCATATAAAAAAAGTTTATTTAAAGAAACCTCTTGAGTATATGTCTATCAAAGTGTTACCTTGAGGCTCCATAAATCACGATGGTACTTACATTTGTCGTAATTATTGGGTTGCTGCATAATAATCAGACGTTTTTTAAACAATATTTATTATGTAAAAAAGAAACATAACAATTCAACAATAACATTTTTAAATGATTATTACGTAGCGTATGATTATCAACACGAATTTTTAGAACCTGAAAATAAAATATTTTTATTAAAAAAAAGGAAACAAAACAGCAATTTCTATTATAAAATAATTCGCTTATAATTATGCACCAACCCAATATATTCGCTTAAATACGATTTCTAATCGGAATGATCCAGATCGTTTATTTCGCACTAATGTCCTCTTCAAGATTCTTTGCATTACGTATCATGACAGACTCGGAACTCTTGCCTTGAGGCGGTAACCAATTTAAGAATAGTCGAACAATGCATTCAAATCCAACCTGAAAAGATTTTGGCTCCATCAGAGTATCTCATCTTAGACACATCCTGTTTCTATGGCAACTGTAAGTATGGTGTCACTAAAACCTAAATGGCTTACCGCACACATGAAAGTATGTTGTATGAAATGAAACCTCATAGTCGAAAATCAGGGCTTTATAAATACAACCCGGGCGAACGAACTTTCTATCCTTACGATGCAAAAGGATATTGAGTAAATTGCATTTAAAACGTGAAAATCGGAAAATTAGCCGATCGACTCGTATAATCGACGATAGCTATATTCACTTCTAACAATCTAATTGCCCAATGCGTTTTTGTACAGTAACACTTTTCCCAAGTTGTGGCATTTCGTAATGAAGAATTCTCTTTGATTTCTGCCAAACACAAAGAAAACAGTTCTCTCAATAGACCCATACGATTGAGATACCAATGTTTGTCCTCCATCTTGTCAGTCTTCCTTCTTTCCGCTTTCATCCATAGAAATCTCTTTTACTCGACAATGACTGTTTGTTCTTAAAAGGACATTCTATTCGTCGAACAAAAAAAGAAAAAACAATTTTTAAATGTTAACTGCTGCCCTTGATCGCAAGAGCGAGGTCATTTTACTCTATTCCGAAAAATCTCTAAGGCTAATCGATTTAAAAAAAAAAAGTTAATTGGTTCCACAGTAAAAGAAACAGTTGCTGTTTAAACATCTAGATTATTTATTACATTTCTTTGGTGAGACCATATTTTATTCAACGTAGAAAAGGAATATGTCGTTTCGAACATCCTGCAAACATTGATAAATATCAGTTGCTGATTTTGTTAGGAATTCAAAGATATATCTCTTCTTCAAGCGCCATTTTCCCAGATTTCCGCTGAAATGCTTTCCACACAAAAAAACATGATGTGCCATTGAAGGGAAGAGTCATAGTATCCTAAAGTAACATCAATTTTTTGAAAAAAATAATGATATAGAGAGCATTACTTTCGGATCGGAACTTATATATATATTGTTTAACACAATATGCGTTGTCAAAATTATAGACTAGTTTGTATAATCATTAAGGTCTTAAATCATGTCATAGATTAAACGCAGATGAGGAACCCGTCTCGATGATTGATTTCCTGGGGTGACCCTGAGGTTTGTCAAGCAATTCATCAATTTCCGGTAAATAAGCGCTGAATATATTTGAATCTTCTTATAAATTCCACTACCTCCACAAATACTTTAAAGTTTAGTACTTTTATTTTTGCTAAAAAATAAAAAAAAAAGCCAGCAAAAAGAAGCTCTGTATAAAAAAAAAAAAAACTTTTGAATTTCAAACAGCGTTTTCATATTTGTGATCCGATAGAAAATAGTAAGCTAGTGTTTTTATATATTATGTCTCTTCTCAGCTCTCGCCAACGTCGTTCTTTAGTATCTGCAAGTAAATCTTGACTCCTTCCTAGCCTTCTTGATGTAGGGGTTATATGATGGGTAGACGCTTGGAATAAAAAGTTGAAGAGAAGTTTTAATTTCAGTCGGGTTCGTTATATTGATATACATGCAAATACCCTTGAGAAAGGGTTTAATCCGTTTTACTTCCCCCATCTACACACTTGTGCAAATTAATTGAAAAAAAAAAAAGAAGAATTCCGTTATTTACGTTTTTTTCAATTGAAATATAACCCAGTGCATATGTTAGTACTTCGTATGTCCATTCCACGAAGTCGTTCCTTTCCGACTGACCACAGATTCTTGATTGGAATTAAATCATAAGAATTTCCAGGCCAGTCTATAATATTTTGATTTGCTCATTAGCAAGGCTTGCCTGTGTGTTCGTGAAGCGTTACTATTTTTGTACGCTTCCTTGGAGTAAAGTCTATCGCAAACAGTGGCCGTAGGACAACTAATCGACAGTCGAAACAATAGTGTTTGAGCGTGATGAAAATCTGACGCAATCGCGGATGACGCAATATTTTACAAGGCCAAACAAATTTCATTATACACCCCGAAAATAGATTCATATTACTGCACACCACTGCAAATGACCTAATCTGCGGAAAAAATTTTAAAAAAATGATTACAACCTGTTTACTATAGTGGGTCTAAAACCGACTGCATGATGAAAGAAAGGAAGCTAAAACGGTTATTTCAATTTGCACTAAGGTGTATGAGTTAAATAGTAGAGCAGTCATGGTTGGAAGTTAGATTAAGACAAGGATACCCTGAATTATAAACAGCGTATGTCAAACTGATGAAGCACATACTATATTTAGCTAATTGATACAATCGCTGAGTTCAGACTGCAATCGGCTATCCTTCTTTATATTTTTTTTGTCATCTATTCACAAAATATCATCAAGTAGGCTACTCGCTGTTTCCTCCCGCTTCTCACAGTTTCAGCATGTTCTGTGAGTGTCCAGGCCCCCATTTTCAATTTGGGCGGGGTTGCTCAGTCCTCACTTTCCATATGGGGTTGGAGAGCTGTCCAGTAATCACTTTAAATTTGGGCGGGTGCTGACCAGTCCCCATCTTCAGTTTGAGCGGGAACTGCGCAATCATTACTTTCCATATGGAGGGGGGGGGCTGTCCAGTAATCATTTTCCATTTGGGTGGGAATTGTCCAGTCCCCATTTTTGATTTAGTCGTCACTTTCCATATATTTTCTGTCCACTAATCACTTTCCATTTGGGTAGGATCTGTCCATTACCCATTTTCAATATGGCCGGTAGCTGCCCAATCCTTACTTTCCATTTGGGCGGGAACTTCCCAATCTTCAATTTCCGCGGGAGGTGTCCAAGCTCACTTTGTGTGGGAGGTGTCCAGACTCACTTTCAAGTCTCAATAGTGTTCAAAAGCGTCACCGTGTCCTTTTTGGTGACGAATTATTTTCCACCTTCCAACCTTTCACAGTCGGGATGTGGTGAGCCTCTGATAACTCTATCGTTATTACCATGGAACGTTCTCGGACGAACTGCATTCCTTGGTTCCGCCTGGTTTAACACTCACGACTAAGACACACCATGCAACATATAGTAAACCATCCAGATCCCATAAACCAATCCGTATAAACTACCCCTTAACGTAACCTCTACCAGGAGTCGCCCTAGGCATTGTACAGGGCGAACCTTACTTGTTAGAAAAAAATATATGCCAGTCATGAATCGAAATAGAATAAAGTTTCTTAGATAGAGCAACTGCTGGGTTTGATACATGTAATTTATATTTCTATATAAATTTCCTTATTAAAAATACAGGGTGTTTCAAAAAATTTGATATCATTTCGCAATCTAATAACTTTGTTAGATCTCCTTCAAATGACTTCAAATTTTAATAGCATCTCTATGTTTAATGTTTGTTTTATGTTTTTTATGTCTTTATGGATCGGGCGTGCTGGTGTTAAAGACAGTGTGTTGCTGAAATGGCCGCCCGTTCACCTGATTTAACACCTTCTGACTTTTTCATCTGGGGCTACGTAAAGGGAATGGTGTATGTTCCCCCTCTTTCTGCAAACATAGAAGAACTCAAGCAGAGAATCAATACAGCACTGGAGACTGTTACCCAAGATATGCTTCAGCGTGTTTGGCAGGAGCTGGATTACCGACTTGACGTATGCCGTGTCTCAGGCGGTTCGCATATTGAACATTTGTGAAATCGTTCACATAATCCACATGCTTTTGAATTTCTCATTCAGATTTGGAAGAATAAATCTTATGATCTTCAACATTAATACTTTTTAATTTCATTTGCCTTAATCATGTACTTTCTGTGATATTTACATCTCAAAGGATATCAAATTTTTTGAAACACCCTGTACTTACCTAATCTAGTAATGTAGTAATTTAACAATTGGTGTATAATCACATATAACGTTGAAACACTTATGCTTGTCCTGTCACTCAAGTTAAGCAACATCATGCCTGTCAGTACCTTGATGGTGGAGCATTTGCGAATACCAGGTACTACACGATTCTGATGTGTTTGGTATAAAAGGTAAAGGCTTGATTCTAGTTTTTTTATGTTCACTTATGCAAAAATATCCTTTGGAAAGGTATGAATCCACCTCACCTCCCACCGGATATAGGCTAAGTCACAAAATTTGTATCAGTAAAACATTATTATTTAAAAAGAAAAAGAATTCTTATAATTTAAAATTGTTGTCTGGCTTTAAACAAACAGCAAATGGTTTACAAGCCGCAAAAAAAGCAAATCAATCGACGCATATCTACATAATTCAAAAGTATTCAATTCCATTCATAAAATTAATAATTAAATTAATAAAATTTATATTATTTCTGAATATAAATAGTCTTATCATAGAGTATGGCTGTGTCTTTGTGTTTTCAAGATATTTTGTGAATTTATATTTAAAAAAAAGTAAATCACACATATTTATAATTTTTTAAACGTATTTTAGAAATACCATTTTAACCTTCAGGCCTAAGAGCCGCCATACCACGTACATTGTAGCAAACCACCGACATACCCTTCTTATTTTCCTGGTGAGATATAAGTTCCAATCGAGCAGCTTCTTCCCACAAACCGCTGCTATGTAGAACCGAACCCGAAGAAAATACAATACAATCTTAACCTGTTCAAGTCTCGAGTTTACCGTTATCTATCCCACATAAATTAGGTTCTTATTCTCCAAGCCTCTACATTGAGTGGCTCTTATACTTTGAAGAGGGTTAACATCATTGTAAAAGAAAAATTATTTTCGATTTGATTTTCTATAAGGCGACGGGAATTTTTGACCACGGCCTTTCTTGTGTAAAAAGATTTGCACGAATTACATTAGGATTTAAAATTATATTTCGTGTACAGCTGCTGTCAGTATTTAAAAGGTTTCCATGATGAGAATTGTTTGTAATATTGCCTTTCAAATATTCTCCATTTTTTCTTTCTTCACAATGCGATGTGCATTATCCCATGCGACAAAAATGTATTATTCAAATCCGCATTAAGATTAAATGATTTTCTTTGTGTGAATTTATATATATATATATATATATATATATAGAGAGAGAGAGATAGATATATAAAGACAAAAGGAACACTTATCCTAACCGGCGTGTTTCATCCTCTAAGGGATTTATGAAGGCTAAGTTTTCCTTTCGTCTTTATTCATATTGTCACTTTTACACATAAATCCTATCCGAAATTTTTACACATATATATTGGGGAAGATGTATGACAAATTGGAAAATTTTCTTGTGCGTTTCATCCTTTAGGACTTCCTCGGACTAAATGTTGTTATATTGGTGCGACTAGACATGTGCACGGACGAGGGATGCAGGTAAATTTTGATACAGACACACACACACACACACACACATATATATATATATATATATATATATATATATATATATATATATAATATATATTTGGTTGGATAGATGTGAGTTTTGTGACCCTAGGTTTCACGCTTTAGCGATCGTCAGCTGACGATCGCTAAAGCGTGAAACCATATATATATATATATAGAGATAGATAGACATATGATAAAATATAGTTTTAAGTTATGATATATTTATGGCTTAAAGTGCTCAATATCAGGAATAGAGCGTATGTAGATATAAAAGCGTACATTGAAGTCAACACCAGAGGTGACAGTCTCTTTCATACTGAACACAGTCATTGTGCCTGACGATTGCCTTTAGCATGAATATGTACATATATAAATCTATATCTATATATATATATATATATATATATAGCTTGTCTCGCTAAAACTATTACGACTGAGTTATAAGTTCGGTCCTCACTGGGTGCCCCTACTTTCGAACTTGTGCCACATCTAAGGTACGCTTAGAAAATCACTATATATATATATATATATATATATATATATATATATTTGCTCATCTTAGTGTATTGTGTACTTTACTTTGTTTATTTTGCTTTACTCTTTTTGCAGGTTTTTTCTTTGGACTCTGAACTTGGATTCTGGACGATTGTTTTCGATTCAATTACATGTTCTTAGTTCTTTCTTTTTTTGTCCTTTATTTTTCCTTGGGTATTGGTTTGTTCATTTACAAGCCAAAACACCTAAGGTTTTACCAAACGAGTATAATTACTTATATTTATCTTATATATATATACATACATTCATTCATTCATTCATACACATATATATATATATATACATATATAACGAAGGTCAATATACTATAGACAAAAAGGCTCAAATGTAACGGTAAAAAAGACGACATGCATTGGTATGTTTTCTGTGTTGAACACGAATTCTAATTATTTACGCAGTCTTGTCACCGGTTGTCTAACCGGTGTTCATACTGACTTATACAGATGTCAGAGGACATCAGATGCATGAAGATTTGCAATGCATCAAGGTACCGTTGTATATTGCTCATTGAATACACTTGGTAAATCATAATAAATATATCATTGTTGGCTTCTTAAATGACCATAAATTCTAAAGTCAACGATTCCAGACGAAATGCATATTACTCCATTGTTTTGCTTATATTTCCTATAAAATTAAAAGAAAAATATTTTAGGGAAAATTATCATCTTTATCAAATTCGCATTTTCTCATAATAATTGCAAAATTATAACGTTTATTTTTTTCTATACATTTCAGGTGAGTAAAAAATGTGTTTTAAGGAGGAAAACACGACGCCCGCCAATTGTACAAAGGAGGTAAGCTTTGTGTTTTCTCAGAACCCTTTTTTATATTAATTGAAAATAATATTGTCACACGAACAGAAAAGTTTCATTAGCTTTAACTGCTGCCTTGGTTTCCCTAGCCAGATCTCTAAGGTGACAAGAACCATCTAAGAAAATATGTACTTTCAGAAAAATTTCAAAATTTTTAGAACAAGCTTTTGGTAAACATAAACACACGTTTGAAGAAATAAACTTATAAACAAATACATTCTAACTGTTTGTCGGAGCGGCAAAAAGAAGCTTGTCGTTACTGCTAATGGCAAATTTATTCATAAACGTTACATTTCGAACCCACTGGCCTCAACGAAAATGACACCCTTTTATGGAGAAAGACGAGGCGACTCTGTGGATGACGACGAGATCAAAAATAACGATATGTACAATGCTTTCCTAATAGCTGAAACTATCATGACGTCTTTCTTGGAAATGGGCAACTGTGAACCAAACTAACTTGTATTTAATATCTATTCTAATGTTTACTGTTCGGATAGTTTGTCTTCATCTTTGTGGCCATGTTCACGAAGTTTCGACCATTGTACGCTCCGGCCTTCTTCAGGTGATTAGAATTTCGAACTGAATCCTTTATTTCGTCCACCGAGGTATATTTTTCTAGATCCACGAGTCATGCCTCTTCCGAGTGTCTTAGTATCAGTTATCTCCCTTCAGTTCAACTCTACTAGTTTTTCTTTACTTCACCTCTAGCCACGTAGTGAACTTAGAAGAATTTGGGTCAAGTCACTGGATTCAAAAAAGCTTTTATCCAATTGGCCATGCGTCCTTGAAATTTCAATCTCTAGAAGAAAGACGGAGCGTACAACGGCTGAAACGTTGTGAATATGGCAACAAAGATGATGGCAAAGGTCCGACCAAAGTAAATAGTGTAAATATCTTATCTCAGGAATATATACAGATGTGTAAATGTTTTTTTGTAAAAACAAATGTTGTTGCTCTTTTTCATTTGAACACTTTCTTACAATTGAGTTTGTGCCGAATCCGAGTTCACATTTCGGTTAAGACTGCTATGTACAGCTTTACATTAATCACCACAGAAAAAAAAATTAATTATGAAATCAATTCATCTCTTCTGCAACTATATATGAGTTAAATAGTATCTACGGCTACGAATTTAAAAACCGCACATTTTTCCCTTTTTCTCATCGAACTAAAACGCATTCTTTAAGTTGAAATTATAATCAGGCTTATTGAAAATATCGATTACTGCACTAAGCGTATTGTTGTATAAAAGATTACTTTTATCTTATATCTTATTTAATTTATTAAATGTGAACATAATGAGACAAAGTGGAACAGCTATAACCGACGCGTTTCACTGAGAGAGTCTTCTCCTTTTGGCTTCTTCAGATTAGAATGAAAGACAGACAAAATTGTATGTATGAGGTTGAGTGGGAACTGTTGTAACTGGGAACTAAGGAAACGGAAGCACCGTTTCAGCCATTATTCAAATACAGAAATATTGTGTCAGCCATATTGTTGAAAAGCAGTATTATCACTTCTACTCGTAAAGAATTAATCAGAACTGTTTTTTCGTTATTATTACGGACCCGCTTAACAAGTTAATGACCATATTCTAGAGCGTGTCTCTCTTTTGTTTTAAAAATTTATATTGATATTGTTAAATGTCTCAGCAAAGTATTTTAATGGATATGCAGTGTAACCCGGATATAAGAGAAACCCGGATATAAGAGAGATTTTCTCTGGTCTCAATTTAGAGCCCATACTTAACTAAACAAAATAGACCAAACCCGGATATAAGAGACTTCTACGGTCCCGACAACTCTCTTATATCCGGGTTACACTGTATCTTTCAAATTATTTTCTAAACACATGATTCTCGTTTCATGTTGCTATATTTTGTTTAGTGTTGACTAAATCGCTTATTCCACTTAAATTATTTGTGACAATTTGTCTATTATGTTTATACTAATTCTTTTCAGTTGTTTTTATTATCTAAAAATAATCCCCAAATAGTAAATGCATAAACATGGGTACCACCACAGAAAACGCGATACCTCACATTTAAAATTATTTTTAAAATGAAAAACCTTTCTTGAAGCTTTTATTTTGACTTAATTTCAAGCTAATAAATTATATTTAAAATTTCCAATAAGAAAAATGATTGTTGATATTTCAAAACTAATTTAAATTCGCTGGAAGGAGTTTTTCTTTTTTCAAAAATAGCTGATTAATGACCTTTTTTTTTTGTCGTCTTTCATCGGAATGCAATATTCGTTATTAAAAATCTTGCAAAGATATACTGAAATCTGGGATTTTATTTGAGGAATATATATCAGTTGTTCTTCGAACCCGAAGATGATGTATCGTTTCTGCATCTCATTTGTGAAATCGGAGGTGGCTCTACAACTCCACGCTGGAGGCGCAGAGTGTGGAAAAGTGGGGTTGCTGAAAGTCTGTTGTTGCAATCACTGCCGACAATGCCCTGTGGCGTTGATCTCTAGCAGCGGTGAGCTTCTGACCTCAAACATCCTCGAAGGTAACAGCATCGTTATGGATTTGGATTCGCCAACGTGATCGATCACTGGCACGCTCCTCTAGTTCTTTGGGTTCGAGCTTACACCCCTGGAAATTTGCTTTCACTATGTCTTTGTACCGCTTCTTTGGGCACCTCTGGTTTCTCTTGCCGAGCAGAAGCTCTCCGTACAGCAGCGCTGCTCCTCCATGCGAATGACATGCCCCACCCATTGGAGTTGGACCTTAATGAGCAGGGACTCAATTTGAGGACTGAGCACGATCCAGGACCTCAAGTTTGGTAAAGCGGTCCTGCCAGCGAATATGGGACAAAGAGCTCGCATGTGGAAGTTCTTCAGCTTCTTGAGGTGTCTGCGGTACAGTATAATTAATCTGATTTGAAACAAATATTATTTAATTTAACTTTAAAATATTGCAGAATTTTTTTTTTTTTTTAACACAGCGATAGCTGTTTATTTTAGCTGTTGACATGTTTGACACCTTGATGTCATCTTGATGTTTGTCTAATGTCGTTCTCTGAAGGCTTTAGCCTTAAAAATAATTGAATATTACGTAATCGCTTTTATGTAATTTTTAAGTACTCAGTAATCTTTAAAATTTAGGAAAATATTCTCCATAATCTAATATTTTACTGAATTTTAGATACTTTCTGGCTGTAAATTTAATATAGTTATTGTTCTTTTTTCCTGATGTTATTGTGTACGAACTTCTTTATCTATAAAAATATAATCTGTATTTATAAAAAGTTTATACACATACAAAAAAATTCAAAATTATTTTAAAATTATTGGTGTTTGACGATTTGTAATATGCCTTTTCCACTTTTGAATTATTAATATAGTTTTTACTTAATAGTAATCATATTATTATAATTAAAATAAAAAAAAAAGAAATTAAAATAATGAAAATATTCTTGTGAAAATTCATTATTCATCGGACAACATTATGTTATTTATAAAAGCCATTAAAATCTTTTCTAATTAATTAATGTCAGTTTTATTGTATATTTTATTTTACAATTCGGAGCAGGTTTTTGTTAAATGGGGTTTCTGTTTGATAAAAAACAATTGAGGATTTTAATTCTCCAAGGAGTCCTGCTTTTAATTTGTATAAATATGAAGATGATGAAATTTTGATATTTCGAATTTACATAAAATTATGTAAGTACCCACCCCACCTCCCCCAAAATGGTGGTTGAATTCAGCGACATTTCATAGTTAAACACAAACAGAAGAAACGGTAAACCTAATTTTCATTGGGTAACAATCAAAAGAACCAACCAATCAAAGGTGTAGACCAAAGCTCGGGGATTGATCGCAGTGGATGAGAATATACGTGGGAGGTAATCGCTCATAGTTGGGTCAAATGGTTTTAGAGATGCGAAACTCTTAATGGTACCAGGAAGAAACACCACTGATGAAGGCTCCGGTGAATCTCAAGAGTGTTTTTATTATAATTATTGAGTTACTAGATAGTGCTATGTGCCTAGTTTTAACAAGACTGTCTCTTTTATACTATTGTTCACGCGGCTTACGTACGATCACCGAAGTGAAGCAACGTCGAGCATGGTCAATGTCTAGATGAATACCCGCTTGGAAATGCCACCTGTTGTAACATTTGATGTGTGGTTTATGTAATGGTGAAAGGCTCAGAAAGTCGGAGAGCCAAGTTCTAATCCCAGTCAGGGTTCGTTATATTCATTCATGAACAAATACGATTGGGAATGGTAAGAATCCACATGGGTTAATTAGCAGAAGTTGTATCCGTAAATCATTATTATCTGAAAAATTATTTCAATCTAGAAATATTTTCTGGCTTTAAATAACCTGCAAAAACTTGAGAAGACGTAAACAAATAAATGAAACAAGACCAAAGAGACACTCAGCGAAGAGTTTATGTTGTAACAAGAAGTGCATATTAAGAGCATACGTAGGATAGATAGATGTCGACTCTTAACCTGAACGTCTTTTTCTCGGTCCGAAATCTCAACATATATCATCTGAAGAAGGCCAGAGCGTATAACGGCCGAAACATCTTGAATATGGCAATAAAGATGCAGACAACTGTCCGAACAATGTAAATAGTGTAAATGATTACAATACTTCATCTTAGAAATATAAACAGATTTTGAAAGTGAATACGGAAACAAAGATGGTACCAATAGTCCGAACGATGTAAATAGACTAAATAGTTATAATATCTCATCTCAGAAATAGAGGCAGATGTTGAAGATAAATATGGCAATCAAGATGAGGACAACAGTCCGAACAATGTAAATAGTGTAAGTGGTTACAATACTTCATCTTAGAAATATAAACAGATTTTGAAAGTGAATATGGCAACAAAGATGGTGACAATAGTCCGAACGATGTAAATAGAATAAATAGTTATAATATCTCATCTTAGAAATATAAACAGATTTTGAAAGTGAATATGGCAACAAAGATGGTGACAATAGTCCGAACGATGTAAATAGAATCAATAGTTACATTACCTCATTCGGAAATGT
The DNA here is from genome assembly GCA_903632075.3 of Acanthosepion pharaonis. Lineage (NCBI taxonomy): Eukaryota > Metazoa > Mollusca > Cephalopoda > Sepiida > Sepiidae > Acanthosepion > Acanthosepion pharaonis. Next base: position 440,843 of record CAHIKZ030001507.1, on the reverse strand, counting down.
AGACATATGTCTTTTTTAAACCTAAGCTCATTGCAGACCCCAGATAAAATATGTAGATACGAACAACTTCTAAATATACTGAAAATGGAATGAACGACTTTTTGAAATACTGCGCTTCGCCGGTCTAGAATGTATCAATGATTTTAGTCAGCTATCCATACATTTTCGCATATCAGTGTATAAATACTTCTGTCTATAATCTACCACCTATAATCTCAATTGTATGTCCCAAAAGACTCCATCGTTCAAGCGTGATGACAGATAGAGCGTTATTAACGAATGCAAGCTTTCCATTTACTTTTAAGGATGAATACATGGAATCGATTTTACTAAAGAAAAACGAGTAAAATATTTCGGATAATAGATATCGAATGAGGGTCTAAGATTCTCAGACGAATTCCGTGTTGCCGGCTTTGATGAAAAGCGATAAAAAAAAATGGAGAAGGTTTTAGTAAAAATGAAAACCTGAAAGATTTCGCCCCTTTTCATATTGAGAAACCAGTGACAATAAATCGACTCGCTAAGTCATAAATAATATACTGTCGTTTGATCGGCTGACCTAGCACGCTTCGAGTAATGTACTCACGTACCTGCTAATGTCATAAAAGTAAAGGGAAACTACCCATAAATTTAGACCAATACTTTCATCGTAATAGAAAAGTCTATTTGTTGATTTGCATTTCTCTTTCTTTATACGAATCAGTCAGTAAGATCGTGAAATTAAAGAGAAATACTGGTAAATTATATATATATATATATATATATATATATATATATATATATACGCAATGTATGTGTGTGTGTATATATATATATATATATATATATATATATATGTACGCATTATCAATCTCTCTCTCTCTCTATCTCTATCTCTGTCTCTCTCTATATATATATATGTGTTTGTTTATATATATATATATATATATGAACGTTTATATATATATATATATATATGAACGTTTATATATATATATATATATATATATATTTATATATATATATATATATATAACGTTTATATATATATATATATATATATATATATGAACGTTTATATATATATATATATAACGTTTATATATATATATATATATATATATATATATATATATATATATATATATATATATATATATATATATATATATATATATATATATATATATATATTCATTTATTTATTTATATATATATATGAACGTTTATTTATATATATATATATATATACGTATATATATATATATATCACGGTTAAAATATATAGGAATTAGAAGGGAGTATTTAAGAATATTTATTTAGGGTAACATTACCAGTTTCATAGTTCTATGATATCTAAAAGTTAAATTAAGATTGAGATACGTGTTGTTATGCCATGATAAATCTCGCATTTTCAAAACAGATGAAGGTATAGCCAAACGATTTTCCATTTAACTTTTAAAAACTTATCAAACATTTATCTTTTTAAATAATAGAACTATGACACACTGGTAATGTTACACTGAATAAATAATATAATACGTCTCTCTCTATATATAATCACTCGCCGCTAATACGACACTGAGTTTCATGCACAATGCAATCTTCAGGTGCTGACTATGAACTGTCGGTTACGCAATTTAAATTATAATATTTCTCTTGAAGATTGCCTCGTGTATGAAATTCAGAGTCGTGCTTTCGGTGATGGTTAATATATATATATATTTATTAATGTATACTTTATAGTTCTGTTATATTACATCTAGCACTGATTTATTAACACCAGTACTATATGTGCGAATATATATATATATATATATATATATATATATATATATATATATATATATGCACTCGTGTTTTCAGGATACTATTTTGATTTTGTAGCAACTTGAAGTGTTGGTCGAAACGTCCGTGATAATGGCTGAGATGGTTGAAGATACTTGAGCAAAATGGGGAAAATCTATTATGAACAGTTTACCTTTAACATTGTTTAAATGAAGTCGCTCCGTCTGAAAACATCACACACACACACACACACACACACCTACCTATATATGTTCGTATCTGATTATTTATATTGTCATTTCATATATATATATATATATATATATATAAAGATTGTGATGGATTTGAATTTGAATATATAGATATAAGCTCAAATACAAAAAAGAAATCGTGTAAAGTTATTACGTGATGGAAACACAATGTTGGAAATTGAGAAAAAAACTTTACAAGAGATCACATGACAGCCAAAATTGAAACGAATATGAAACAGGGAAAATAAAAACAAAAAAAAATAACTGGTTTTATGAATATAAAAATAAAGACTTTTTTTTTTTTTTTGCAAAAATGCAAAAGTATTAATAAAGAAAATTGAACTGTCTAGCAAAAATATATTTGAGGAAAGCTGTTTGTTTTTTTTTGTTCTTTTTTTGCGACTGGAAGCAGCTAGAGGATGCTGTAAAATTATGCTCATTGGATGCAGACATGGAAAGAGAAAGATGTATATATGCAAAAATCAAATAAAAGCTGATTTCTCTATATAAACTTTTAGTGATTTATTGTAGAGCTAAATTGGTTACACCTTACGGCTATGCGAGATGTTTGCCTATATAGAAATATTCAACAAACAGCACAATGAATTTTCGGTGTATATATATTTTGAACTCGAAATTAGATGACATAATCTTGCATCTAAAAGCCAAAATGTATAAATAATATAAATAATATTTTTAAAAAGAGAAAAGAAAATTCATTTAAATATAAGGACAAATTCTTTTACCTTACAATTAAACAGGTCAACTGCAAACATCTCAATGTTTTTATTAACAAGCAGTTTAAAACCTTAACTGAGGAATTTCATCATCAGGTTGAGAATTCTTCTCGATTTCTCCTGACTAGTTCCTTCCAGCCATCTCTGTCAGTAATCGCCGTCAGCAGGTTCTCAAGATGGCATCCACAGTCATCTACAAGTTGGCCAAATTAGGTGTGATGAGGTCCGATCTTTTGCCGCGCAATGGATTGCATACTAGGTGTTACTCACAAGTTATGACTTATTTCACTAGGAGTGACCAGCTAGCCGAAGCCTTCTCTCTCTTAGCAAAAACAGAGATAGGTGTCCATATAGGCATTTCTTTGTTGGATTTTTCTTCCAGCTTATGTCCAATGTAACTCGTAACATCGTTGTGTATATTCCATCAAGTGATGCTTCTTGGTGTTTCGTCAGTGTCCATGTTGCTGAGCTGTAGAGCAAGACAGCTGCTACTATGGCCTTAAAGAAGTCCCTCTTAAGATTAACAGAGAAGGACTTCTTTCAGATGGTACTCAGACCATCAAGGAGACCCCAGGGATTACCTTTGCGGATTTTGATTTCTCTTTCTGTTTACTGGATGTTGTTTCCGAGGTAAACAGATTACTGGAAGAATTTAACGACTGGATAGAGAATATTATTCTGCGAACACCACTGGCCAAAAAAAAAAAAAGATTGTCGCTCATTCAGATGTGCGTGTGAGTGAAGGATTCATGAGAATATATACGCAGTAATTTATGAAAAGTAGTATCATTGGAACTGAGGATGACATCCTTTTGTATCATAATATTAACATTATATTTGAAGTGACATTTGGACACATGATAATTCTCGGAAGGTGGAAACAATAAAAAGACTTTATTTGTATTAGGAAGTCTGTTGATAGGACTGTAGAAGGAACAGATATTAATAAATGCAATATGAAGATCGCTCATATTGACGTATGATATCGGTATAATAGCTGATACCTTTCTAAGGAACAGCGAAAGTAATGAGGATTTTGTAAGTTTTGAAGCAAGGTAAATAACTGTAAAATTAGTTTTATTTCTTTTATATACTATATTTTCTTATTTTTGGCTGTTTTCTGTTTAAAAATATATACACTATTTTATTTAAATATCACATTGATTTTTTGACCAATAAGAACCTTTCAAATACAAGGGTAGATTTCTGCAGGGCCCATTTCATCAAAACAAGGACGGGTCTGTCAGATTGTTTTCTTATATTACGAAAGATACTGTACTCACCTTGCCAAATAATGTTTTACCGACTAAATGTGTGCCACGTCATCGACCCTCTCAAGAACTATTTTATGCGTCATGTATCTTCAGGAAGTAGGCTTTCATAAATTATCACAACTTCATAACCCTTATATCTTTTAATAAACTTTTCTCACTGTTATTTCTCCTAAGCCCTGTTTCGCCTTCCATTTACTCAAAATCATAAAGTATGTTCGCTCTAAATTAAAAAGAAGAAAATCTGTCAAAACAAAATGGTGAAGGATTAGGGCTTTACTCTCTTTTTATGCGCTGTGTCCTCCTCAAGACGAACGTGATCATGGCTTACCATAGTATCGCGTCCTTTGTAGCGCTTAATAAAATTTGCCTTTTTGTTATTGCTCCTAAACCCTGTTCCGCCATTCATTTAATCAAGCTCAATATGTTACGCGTTGTTTTACTCTTGCTCTCAGTCTGTCCTGTGAGTGTCAAACTTTTCAAGCCCTCCTTCCTCATTATATGCCCTGGAAGCCTCAACTGTCTCTTTCTGATGCTAAGAATTAGTTTCTCTTTTCTCCAAAAATTCGTCGTTACTCACATGTTCCGTCCATGATATCCTCAGCATCCTTCTGTTGAACCCTATTTCTTTTTCTTTCATTCTCCTTTTCATCTACGAAGAGATCATCCAGCACTCACGGCCATACTACAGGCCAAATACCACACAGAATTTTAGTACGTTTTTCCTTGTTTCAGGCGAAATTTTCTTATTACTTAATAATTTGCTTATCTTTTGGAATGCTTCCTTGATTATCCCAATACGTCTTCGCATCTCACTGTCGATCTTTCCGTTCCCTGTTGAAACACTTCCCAGATATTTAAATTTCCGCACTTGTTTGATGTTGGTGTCTTCGATTTGCAATTTGAATTTTGGGCTTATGCTTTGGGAACAACCATGTATTATGTCTTCTTGCAGTTGATAGTTAATCCTTTCATCTCTCTTTCCTTCAAAACTCACTGTAGGAGATTTTGTAGCTTTTTTTCTGTGTCTCTGTTGTTACAGAGGGAAGGTTACTAAATAGAATAATCAAACGAAGGCTGGTAATAAACGATATTACTTAGAACACGAACAACACATATAAGATTCGCCAGCGGCGCGTAGAAGTAGAAGTCAACTGCTAAACGTGAGTCAAGTGAATTCCACAAAGAATCTTCAACGGGAGAATAACTTACCAACCGCTCTACCCGGTCAGATATGGCACAAGGCCGAATTTAATGTGGGTTATCCGAGCCCGTAAACTCGACCAACAATTCTCGTAGACAACGTATAACATGGGATCGGGTAGCTGCTTCCCGAGATGAGACTCTGCCCTTCGACATAGCCTCGTTTGGGGATCCTCTCTGCCCGGAGACAGAGAGTTTGACCAGCGCAGCTGGAGACTAATATCCGACTGCAGACAAACATACAGTATTTACAATTGCGTTTATGTGAATGGAGACAGACGCATTATCGTCCGTAGGTATGCTACAATAGCCTACTATCAACAATGTGTCATATGCATATATTATGTTATTAAGATTTTGGCCGACAATAATGTATCCTGATAGCATTTTTAGTTATTTCAGAATCGCCTCGCAATATAGGATGAATGAGTCCATTGAGAAGACATATCCTTGTATTAAACCCTATTCTTTTTTTTTCAGCTTCCCGGATAGTATTCCATTATAAAACATGTCTTCAAAACGATATATATGTGAAAATGTAAACAATATTCAAGCAGGGAATTCCGGAAAGCAAAAAGAAACTTTTGTAAATGCTAAATTCAACACTGTAGAAAATATATCAGCATCCTGACTGTCTAGTCTCTACAGAGTTCAAAAGCGATTACGCAGCACTGTGGGTGATTAATTATTTTCCAGCATGCTACTCTCAACCGGCAGACGAAACGGTTCTAGCATCTTACTATTCTATGGAAATTAGTATGGTAGACACATATTTGAATGAGTTACGTTCCTTACTACCCCCAGCTCAGACCTTCATGACTAGGACCTGCCACACCCATTCCCTTTGTGTTCCTTTTATAAAGAATGAGAAAGTGTGCCACCGGAAAGCATATTTTTTTCATTATTATTTTTTTTTTTTTGATTGCTAAGGCTGATAAGCGTCATAGACACTGTTTAAAAAAGTAATTGGGCATCTATTTCAAGCACGGGTATCCGCTAAAAATAGCCATTAAAATAATAGAAATATAGGATTAAAAATCAGTCTATCCTTTAGAAATTACACACACATATATGATACAGTGGAAAAAGATTTCGTGGGACGCGTTTCGTCATTTAGGTCTTCCAGGGTCTAAGTTTATGTGTATCTTGATATAACTATACATGGGAACGAACAAGAGATGCTGGAAATTTAAAATTTAAATACTGTTGTAGTAAAGAAAAGGAAAAAAAAATAACTGTAAACTTATGGTAGCAATAAACACCTGCAATAGGTTTCTTCTGTCTTCCGTCCGCAGTACTTGTAGCCCAATCACAGTTCAAACAGGCAACATAAAAACGAGAAAATGGGGTCACAAATCCACCCTTCAATTCTCACCAGCAAAAAAGTATGTTCGTCCATTAAGCTCAGAAAAAATCCTGCCTCGTAAGCGACAAACAACTGCTTTTATTCACCGAGCAATTTTTCGGATTGGCCACGACATTCAGGGAAGGAAAGGCTATTAGCATAGAATCTGATACATAAAGTAGCAGATTTTTGCTAAATACTTTCGGTAATTTTCCTTCGGCAGATACCACACAAAACACGAACTCTTTTTCCAGGTAGATGATTATCTCTTCCACTACAAATACATATATTGCTTTTTTAAATATGTTTTTTTTTCGGTATATACATATGTCTGATGAACCCTTAATGGAGGAAACACGTTTCCACTTTGTCATTAATATTTTTCTTGATATATAAAGAAAATTATATATTGTTGTCCCATATATATATATATATATATATACCCGACTCTCCCGTCGAATTCGACATATGAGGGTCAAGTTAAATTTTTAGGAAACCGACAAACCGACAACAGCACATGATTTGATTTGGTGACGTTTTCAAAGGACCATCCACACTTTGTGAAGGGATTGAATTCTAGACCTTTATACAGGTCCCCAAACGAGATATATATATATCTGGAAAATATTCCAAAAGGAAAAGTTATCTTAGCCGACATGTTTCCTCCACTGACGGACTTTTTCAAGGCAAATATAAAATTTTTATAACAAAATTATTAACAACAAAAAACGTAATAAAAACATATAAACTCTATAACACCCATTATCCAAAACAATCAATAAAACCTAAACAACATGAAAGTAATTACAACCACATCCAAAATAATTATCAAAAAAAAAAAAATAGCCACGGCAGTAATAATTATGAAGCAGGTATATACAACATAAATTTCCAGAAATTTTAAAAAGCCGTATCCCTGAAGACAACGGTTTGTCAAATTCATTAGTTGTACATAGAAATAAATTAAATCACGACTTTAATCTAGGAAATGTTAAAATTATTAAAAAGTTTGTAGACGGTTTTCAAAAAATCGAATATTATCAAAATATAAATCTGCGTCAAGGATTCTTTCTAATATATTCTTTGCCTTGATAAAGTTCCCCAGAGGTCGAAACACGTCAACTAAGACAAGTTTTCCTTTTGTCTTATATATACACAGTCTGTCAGATTTTCTCTCTACTTTAACATAACGATTTCACACGACTTATTGATTTTATACAACTATTTATTTTTATTTTCTATGCAATTTATTTCGTTGTTAATGCACTTAATTTAGTGGCCAATATATTCCAGAAATTTTTTATGTTTGGAAATTTTGATCAAAAAATCAATGTAATATGCCAAGAATTCATTGATGCATTCAAATAGTTTCACATATATGATTCCGCAGTGTGTGGGTGCGTATATGTTGTGTGCGTGTTTGTCGTTTCATATTTAGTGTGGAAGCCATGTTACTTTCCCTACAGAAAAAGAATCACAAATAATACATGCAAATGGATAACGTCAGCTGTGAAATATCACAGATCAAAAGATTCCATCCGATCTATGTCGCACGAAAGAAAAGAATATATACATATTTTAGTTAAAAAACGGTATCAATTTTTCTTGCCTTTAATCCACAAAATGTGTTTCAGGTCAGGTTGTCGCTTATTTTCTAATACAACACTTTAACTAATCATTAATATTTGCACACGCCCGCAAATAGAAAGATAAAAGATTGAAACCAAAAAATATATATATATATATAATATAGTTTTATTATATATATA
>CAHIKZ030001507.1:275000-425000 GCA_903632075.3 Acanthosepion pharaonis | reverse complement strand
TTGTGTAATGTGTGTGTCTTTATGGATCCCGTAAAAAAAAAATAGATAACCATAAATGATTAAACACAAGTATTTTAAATTTCCTATATCAATTAAATTATATACTTAAAAAATGAATAATGCTGTTAGTAAAAATATTGCATTAATTTAGCAAATACAAATAGATATATTACAGTCTCGAAGTAAGACTTCCTTAAGAATTACATTTGTTTGTGGAAATTCTACAAAAATGTTTGTATTTTTGCAATGAAATCCGACTACTAGTTTGAAGAATTATAAAATAAATCTCATCTTCTCTGAACTGACTGAGTTATTATTTTATGGCAGCATCGAGTCCATTATATCAAAAAATCACAATCAAAATGATAAAATAAAAAAAATATATTTCAGAAAGAAAAAAATAGATTAGAGGGTATAGGTATGCATATGTTCAGTTTAATTCCTTCATTTTATACATTGATGGTATATAAGTTCAAGATGAAATGTAGATGAAATATGGAATGAATATTTTTGATAAAAAAAGTTTTTTTTATGTTTATTTATCTTATTTCTCCTTAATTCATTCTCTCTCCTTTTATATATATATATATATATATATATTTTTATATAATATTATATTTCTGAATATATATATATATATATTCAGTGGTGAGATTATAGTTCATCTAAACAGAAAAGTTTATATTTTTAAGATTTAAAAAAAACCTGAAATGTTTTCAATAAAATTTTGTTTTTTTAAATACATATTTTACTTATTTTGGTATCCTCCAATTAATATTTTCTGACCTTCTCAATCGACAATGATTATTTCCAATTATTTAAAAATTTCAAAATAATTTTTTTCCCTATGTTTTCTGAAGCATAATCATTGTCTTTTGCTTGTGGTAATAATCAAAATTTTTCTTGGACTGGCGAAAATATCTCTTTTCTTAAAAAAAGCTAAAAAAACAATTAGGATTATCAAAAAAAATGAGAATTAATTTTGATGTTAAAAGTTATGTCCCCAATCATTTAAACTTTTCTCCATTTCTGTGTATTGTGTGTGTGTTTTTGATATATATATATATATATATATATATATATATATATATATATATATAAATAGTCTTCGTATGCAGAAAATAGAAAAAAATAACACGTTGACCAGCATAATCCGGAGTTCCTTAGAATTTTCTACTTTTTTTAAGAAAACAGTGCTGTATGCAAATATATTGTTTGATGAAGAAGAATTTTTCCATTATAATCATATTTTTTTTGTTTTTTTTGTATTATTTTTTTAACAAAAAAAATTATTATTTTATATATAATATATAATATAATAGAGAGAGAGATTTCTTTCAGAATATATATATATATATATATATATATATATATTTTATTCAGTGGGATATATATATATATATATATATATATATATATATATATATATATAAACACATTTGTATTGGACTGTAATTCAACATTTATTCGTTTTCCATACATATATCATATATTAAATTATTTTTAAAAAAATGTATTTTTCTTGGCGCTTGCTGGTCCAATATAGTGTGTTTTAGAAGGAAATGTATGCTGTGTGTTTATGCTTGTGGGGTTATGCTTTATTTAGTGCTGGTTTAAATTTGTCTGTAAGGCGCTTTTTTTTCTTTTATTTGTAGGCAAGTCTAATTGAATGTTTGATATATTGGCATCGTTTTAAATTTATCTTTGTTGCATTTTTAGATTTGTTGTGATACAAAGAATTTCCTGTTGTCTGATAATTTAACGTTGCTTGGGTGATACCTAGATAGAATTCTTCTGTGCACATGAAGGCATAAATCATATTTTTGGAGTTGCAGTTTAATTTTATTTTATTGTGAATGTTGTTGTGGTTTTTTTTTCAAAAATGTAGGCGTTTTCTTCTATAATGATATCACAGATCACACATCTTATTTGTTGCATTTTGTGACCCCTTGCATTGTGTGTTAACAAAATTTGGATGAGTTTAATATGTGTTATAGGCCTTTTGATTAGCTATTGCTTTTAATTATTTTCGTTGTTTTTAGTATTTCTTTCATTTTAAAACACTTATCTGTTCACTATTTGCCTTATCTGTATGTTGACTATTGCCCTCATATTTACTGCTGTTTTTAATTGAAAATTTCCGCCATTCCATTTTCATCAGGTGTTTGTTTGATTTTCCCCAGAACAGAATCTTTACTTAATTTCGACCTGAACCCTATTTATAATCTTCTTCGATTATTCTTGTTCCAGTGACCATATCTGGGGATTTGTTAGTTTCTCTTAGTATTCTTCAATTACTGCGTGTGTCGTTTCCACTCGGTCGAAGTACACTCTTCTCTTCAAAATGAACAACAATTGTTTTGTCTCGAAATTTGCAAACAATTTGTTGAAACTGTCTCCGTGGATAGTTCGCATCTTTAAGAATTCTATTAAATAAATGTCTCAGTTCCAAATTAACTTAAGGTTACCTACTATAAACATGCCGAAAAGAATTAATTTTCTAAGCGAGACTTAGATGTGGCACATGGCCGAAAGTATGGGGCACCCAGTGAGGATCGAGCTCTCTATTCAATTGAAACAGTTTTAGCAAGACCAGCTTGCTAACCATTGCACCACGCCGAGGCGCCCAAACATGCCGGAGAGAACAATGGCCGAAACTTTGTGCTATCAACAACACAGTCGAGGTAAATAGTCGGCATGCAAATAATGATAACGGCTTATCCTAGAATTTCAGAAAGATACTCCACATTTTTACCTAAAGATCCATCACTGCTTCGTGGACTACCGTTGTCCTGCAGAAAAGTTAGCTTTCGAATTGTTTGACCAATGAAGAAAGTTTTTTTTTTCTTTTCCAGGCTTCATACAAAGAAACCAATTACTCAATGCAAAGATACACAGTAATAGTTTACTCAACTTTCCTCCATAGTTAAAGATTTATTTCTATTCTGCCAACCAAACAGAGAGAAAAAGATTTTCCCAGTCGATTCCATTTTGGTCAGCCTATTGAACGGCTTTCTCAATCTCGGCGGATTTTTGTCGTTTGCATGACGATAATCAATCCATTTTCCTTGGTACTGATTCTCTTGTCCAAAAATGACATTTTCTTCTCTGAATAGAAAATGTTTAAACGCTAGTTATTTAAAAGCTAACGTATGTTCATTTTTGTATAATATTGTAGGACATATTATTCAAAATTCGGAATTATTCTTAAGAATTAAAAGACTTAATGAAATTATCTAACTTGCACAAAAAATGAAAACTGAACACACTTGAAGACACAAGATTATAACACGTCGCTAAAGTTTTGTTGGGAACTGACTCCTAACCATAACACCTTTCTCGGTTATTCCATGGTTCGTTTTTAAATAAATATACGGTTGAAATTTAGTTTATTTTCTTTCTCTTCTGTAGAAAATGTTCTGCGTTCCTTGCAGTCTAGCAATAGAATCCAAGAATAAGCTAAGTAAAAGTTTTTTCTTCACTCTTCGAGGTAGACTTGAGGTTTGCATGTTTAACTAAAAACCAGCATTCAAAGTAATATTTTTACGTAGTTTTAACCAACTCTACCTATTTTATTTTTATGACAATACCATTTACGCCAGCATCGATAGTAAAGCTGATCAGTCCGACAAGGCCAAAATGGCAGCCGATGACTAAAACGACATAAGGTCCGTCGGTAACTGAGACAAAATACAGCTTGTTAATTTTAACGCCTCCAAAACTAAACTTATCTCCATTAATCATCTGATAGACCCCACTCTGCCTTCCATCATCATGGCTGATGCTATCCTCCAGGAAATTGATTCATTGCGACTTCTCTGGCCAACGTTCTTAACTGGAATGAAGTTGAAAGACTATATTGAATCCATTTAGGTCAGCTGCTAAGAACATTAGTTCACTGTCATGTGCGAGACAAATTTTCTCTCTAGAAACTGTCTTACATACTTATATATCTACCATTCTTCTGTGCTTAGAATATTACAGTCACATATGTTCCGTTGCTCCTTCTTTTTATTCTTTGATAAAATCCAAAGAAGAATCGGCAATATTATTGATCCCGATCTGGCAGTTCGGATTCCGTCACTTTGCCACGGCCTTGAAGTTAGCTCTCTGTGTCTCTTCTATAAATACTTGCATAGTAATTATTCGGTGAGTTCTTCACTATGGTACCTAGACCATTTTTTTTTAAATATTGGCGCAGTACTCGGCAGAGCGAAGAGCAAAAAATCAACCCGATGTTTAAGATATTTTGCTGAAACGATCTAGGCATGCTAAAAGTATTTTACTCGCCGATATTCGCAGCGCTTCGTACAGACCCCTACCTATGTTAAATGTATTAGGGAAGGTTACTGAATAGAATAATCAAACGAAGATTGGTAAGGAATTATAATACTTAGGACAAGAACAACACATATAAGATTCGCCAGCGGCGCGTAGAAGAATTAGTCAACTGCTAGAGTAAGTCAAGTGAATTCTACAATGAGTATCCAGCTGCAGAATATCTACCAACCACCCCACGCGTTCAGATGTGACACAAGGCCAAAATTAACGTGGTGTATCCGAGCAGGTTGACTCGGCCAAGAATTCCCCGTAGACCCCCTATAAAACGGGGTCGGGTAGCTGTTGCGCCGAGACGACATTCTTCCTTTCGACATACCCTCGTCTGGGGATCCTCTCTGCTCGGAGGCAGAGAGTTTGACCAGAACACGAATCTCCAACTGCAGAATATCTACCAACCTCCCCACGTGGTCAGATGTGGCACAAGGCAGAATTTAATATGGGGTATCCGAGCCCGTAGACTCCGTATAAAACGGGATCGAGTAACTATTTCCCGAGAGGAGACACTGTCCTTCTACATAGCCTCGTATGGGGATCCTCACTGCCCATAGGCAAAGAGTTTGATCAGCAGCTGGAGATGAATCTGCAACTGCAGACCAACATAGAGTATTTACTACCGTATTTATGTGAATGGGGACATACCCATTATCGTCTGTAGGTATGCCGCAACAGTATTTTCATTATTTAACTCGGCTGAGTTTATGGTTTTTACTTCTTTATTGTCTTTGATTTGCTAATATTTTCTATTTCGGTCTTTTTGATAATTTTTCTTTTTAATTTTTCCCTGTCTAAATTTTTCGCTTCTTTTTTTCTACCCGCTGTCTCCGTTTGGAATCATTCATTTTTGACTTTGCCGTGCGTCGTTTTTTATTGTACGTGACAGTGTATTATTATTATTCTCAGAGATATTTCTCTTACTCTAACAATCCAGCCTTTGTATTATGTACACACAACTACTTTAATCTCTTCATTTCTTTGTTAAAAGCCTTACTTCGATTGCGCTTTGAATAAAACAAAATTCTTTCACAATTTCTTTCATACGCATATTTTAAATCGATGCCACCGCAGCTGTGCAATTTCTCATATTACAATTCAAAAGTAAATAATTTCTGATTGAAGGGTGTTTTTTTCTATAGAAAATTTTTTTTGGGCTGTGCGAAAGGAAAATGAAACGCCTTCACTTTTGTATTCCGTCCCATCTAAGCGGTTATATATATATATATATATATATATATATATATATATATATATATATATATATATATAATGGTTAAAGCTTGTCTTGCTAGATCAATTACGATTGAATAGGGAGTTCGATCCTTACTGGGTGCCGCATACTTTCGGCCTTGTGTCACATCTAATCCAGGCTTAGAAAATCACTATATATATATATATATATATATATATGTCTGTGTGTGTGTAACACCAAAATTGTACAAATACTGTAACAGCAAAATTGTTCAATTGTCAGATTAACCGTTGTATCTTAGAAAAGATTAGAGATATCGTACTGAATTCTCCCAGGTAAATCTATTGGACCCTACTTTGAGCAATAAAAATGTATAATTAATCTCCAAGCTTAATAGAAGAATCGTGATGAAATCGGTCATAAACGAAAATTACATGTTCCTCATTAATTAATCATAGCTAAGGATCGGAAGCTCATGCAGAATTGAAAAAAAAATTCAAGTATATTTATACATATATATATATATATATATATATATATATATATATATATATATATATATATATTCAGGATCATTTTCTAACTTACTCAAAATGATCTTAACCCTCTCTAACCTTCTACCTTACTGTCCTGGAGTATCAAGTTGTCTCAGATGTTTCAGGTACGATTTCATTTTCAAGTTTCTTTTCAATGCACTTCGGGCTGTCATGAGATAAACTACTCTCTCATGTGTCAAATGTCTTACCAGTTCCTTTTCCCACACTTCTCGTCCATAGAACTCACTTCCGATTATTGCTTCCCTGTCCCCTACATTCTCCAGCCATTTAAATGCAGCGTTACTCGCCATCTTCTGTCTTATTGTATTCTGATTCCTTTACGGCCCTTCTTCACGTCTAGTCAGTAATGTCGTCTGCTTCTCTTTCATTTCCTGTAAACAAAAGATGAGCCGAAATTGAGAATTGCAAATCGGAGATGCCAAAATCAATCAAGCACAACATTTTAAATATCTAGAAATAGAAGAGAAAGTTTGATACTGTATTCCGAAGGCGTATTAGGATAACCAAAGATGCTTTCAAAAAGCTACGCGGGATACTAAAAAATAGAAAAATTTCATTAGAAACAAGGAAAAAATTACTAAACTGTTACGTGCTGTCTGCTTGTATGGTAGTGAATGATGGAAAAGCTCAAAGATGAAGAAGAGACTTAATGCAACGTAAATGTTGCTCTACAGAAGGATGCTGACGATAGACCAAACATGTGAGCAACGACGAGGTTTTAGAGAAAATGGAAACAGAAAAGGTACGTGTTAATTATCAAGGAGAGAAATTTGAGGTTTTTATAGCACATAATGAGGAAAGGTGGTGTGGAAAATCTGTTACGCACAAGATAACGCATAACATACTGAGATTGTGTAAATTGATGGGGGAACAGGATTTAGGAGAAATAATAGAAAGACAAGATTTATTAAGAGCTACAAAGGACAGGAAGTTGAGGAAAGCCATAATCGTCTACATCCTGAGGGGACACGGCACATAAAAGAAGAAGAAGAACCCTCTTGCGTCTTAGTGGCATTATCGCCTTGCTTGGTGGGGGGGAATGATTAATCGGTCCAGATCTGGCGTCTCTGCCATTATCCCACCGCTGAGAGGTTACTTCCCTGTGACTTGTCTATAAATACTTTCATATAAATTGTTTGGGTGAGCCCTTCGCTATGGTACATAGACTTTTTTAAAATCCAAGCGCTGTACTAGACTGGCGTCGAGATCTCCTCAATTTACAGCTGGGTAGGCTAGATTTAGCCGTAAATTCTATGCTAGCAGTTTCTTTTCTCGTATTTCTCGCTTGTGGAACTCTATTCCCGTTCCATGATTCCGGCCAACTTTAATCTGCAAACTTTTAAATGCAATGTCCATCGCTATCTACTGTCGTCTTGATTACTCTTTTCTCTCGACGTTCATTATTACCGTTTCTGTTCCTAATTCTTTCACACACTGTAACCCCTTGTGTCTTAGTGGCTTTAGTGTCTTGCATGGGATGATAACGATTAAAAAAAATTATTATATCTATTTACATCCTGATGATTACTCGGATGACTATAAGACAAGAAGCATGCCAAGCCAGCCCTTACTGATGTAGCCTCTGTAGCAAGTACGACTTTGAAAGGCGGACTAAACATACCAAACCTGATTTGAAAGTTGATATGTTTTTCTGTTTTTTTTTTGTTTTGTTTGTTTTTTTTGCTTCTTTACGTAATATCAACCTTTTTTCAGTTATTTAAAGCCGAAACGTATTTTGAATTGTAAGAATAATTATTTATTGCATGAACAACGTTTTTACTAATAACAATGACCTTTCTCGTTACATGTCCTGTGAGGGGGGAGAAGAGATGAAATCATACCTTTCCCAATGCTATTTGAGCGTAAATAAATATAACGAACTCGACTGGAATTCGAACTCCGTTCTCTGATTTTAAATGCAATGTCAGTCGCTTTCTACTGTCGTACTAATTAATTTCTTTTGTTCCTGCTCATTAGTAATGTTTCTGTAACTAATTCTTTCACACCCAGTGATCCCTTGTGTATTAGTGGCTTTACTGCTTTGCTTGGGTGAAATCAAATAAAAAAAAATATCCTACCACCTTTTCCTTCCATTGTTGGGTTTTCGAGGAGCTTTTGGGCGGAACTATTATCGTGATTATAGCGGAAAATTTGAAAGGAGGTGAAAACGCGGAGACTCTCTGCAGCGGGGTTGTTCGGTTCAGAGTGGCTATTATAGTCCTTACTGATTTTCTCTTAAACGACGCTCCTTCAATCAGTCGGTCTATTGAAAGGATCGTCTTTCATTGAATCCTATTCGAACCAAATGCTGAGAAGATAATTCTTATCCGTTTCCTCGCTGTGTAAAGCCCATTATGCTTGGTCGAAGCCGATTGTTTGTGCCAAATTGACTATCCAACACTGTATAAACCAAAACCCGACCTCCCGTTAATCTAAAAGGTATTTCAATACCTTAAAAAAAAAAGCCAAGTCCCCAGATTCATGAAATCTTTAAAATCAGTTCACCCCAAAGAAGGCGATAATGCCACTAAGACGTAAGTGATTACTGGGAGTGAAAGAGGACGAGAAGAATTTAGAAGGAACCGGAATCTCAATACTCAACAGAAAACAGGTGATACATTTCTTCTCCCGTTCAAAAACAGGGAAGGAGTATGAACCGGACGATAGACGGACCTATCTCGTCCTTTTAAACATGTTGATTGTCTGATCGCTTCACTTGTGTCATTGGGAAGAAAACAACCTTAATTTTCAGCTTACTGAGTCGGCGTTAATGCCCCCCTGTGTTGTAAGTGCAGCTACAATTCTCCTCGTTTAGATGGTAGAAGTTTGCTCGGCCCCAGGATACCCACCCTGTAGCAGCACCTTCCGCATCGTACTAAAGAGGTTGGGTCGATTTACTACCGATGTCATTATGACAGTGGTCGCGGGGGTTGGGCAAATATCATTTTCTTTTTTCTTTGGTTCATATGCATAAGTACGCGTATGGAGCTTCCCATGTCAGAACGACCTTCTCTCACACCCAACATTGGTGGCGACGCCTGATAAATATACCTGTAAGCCTTTCATTTTTTTTTTCTGTTAAAGAGGTTTTTATCAACCAGAAGCACGGAGTTCTATCCGCATTTTTCTGAGAACAGGTGAAGGGAATTTTCTCGCGACATTTCAAATCGAGAGAAGCGGTTTGTGTCTCTTGGAGAAAATTGGCGTCGTTCGAAATGAAGAATGATGGTACTCATTATTTCTGTTGTCTTTTTCTCGCATTGAAGAATGGAGTGCAAGACGGCTTTTAAACTACAATGGCTAACCAGGCGCTCTTCTATAGCTAAACTGGTAGAGCACGCCAGGCTATATGACGGTTCCATGTAGGATACAGGTTCGATTTCTGTGGGAGGACACATATTTTCTATGAAAATTTCTCGGAGGTTCAGGCCGGTAAATGTTGTTAATACGGTTTATTATAAACAGGGCATTTAATTAAATGTATGTGTCTATAACGATAAAAAATATTAAAATAATTATCAGTCTTTGTCCATTTCTTAGTATATATATATATATATATATATATATATATAATATCGCACATATAATGCCGGTGTTAATAAGACAGTACTCATTGTAATATAACAGAACTATTTTATATATATATATATATATATATATATTATTGATTGTCTATATTTTCCCTCGCCGCTAGTATGACATTTCGTTTCATGTACTACGTAATTTTCAGGTGCTTAGTATAAAATTCATAGGCGTGCGAGCGGTTAGGGCCTTTCCGGTTACATCTTTAATGTATTAGACTTCCGGCAACATTCATATTTCTCTCACTTAAACCGTATCAAAAACTCCCCTCTCTAAAACTTCTCTCTGTTAAGGTTTAATCTCCCACCTTCTCTCGTCTGTTGCCCCTCTCTATAGCTCTAACATTCGTCCCACACTCTCATACTTACACTCGCTCTAAATTTTAATTTTTTTATTTCCTGGGTTGTTTTTACTGTTTTCTGTTTGAATTTGTAGGTCTAATGAATTGGATCGTATTTACGATTCCAATGGAATAAATTATGACCATGGAATATTAGTGTTTAAGCCTTTTTTATCATATATATATATATATATATATATATATATATATATATATATATATATATATAGAGAGAGAAACACATTATACAAAATGGCAAAATACCATAAAAATTGATACTTAAAGAATAATATAATATAAAAATATTTTTAAAAAAAGTGATACTTAAATTTCGCTGCTTTCCCGCCACGTAATTCCATGTGCAAGTGCAGTTTGTTCTGTAATTTAAGACTGAAGTGTCCATTTTAAACGTCAGCTGATTAGGCGGCAAAAGTCTGCGGGTATTCATGAAATTTTAAGTTGTACGAAATCATCGTAAGTCTCGCTTTTCATATACAGTATATTGTACGGAT
This sequence comes from Acanthosepion pharaonis, assembly GCA_903632075.3. NCBI lineage: Eukaryota > Metazoa > Mollusca > Cephalopoda > Sepiida > Sepiidae > Acanthosepion > Acanthosepion pharaonis. Next base: position 414,482 of record CAHIKZ030001507.1, on the reverse strand, counting down.
AAATTATATCTGTCAAGACAATATAAATGAAAGACAAAAATAAAACTTTTCCTTGCCTAAATATTTCATCACTCGTGGAAGTAAAGTGGATGAAAAATTTTGTTAAATTTTCGCCTTTTTATTTGATAACGCTGTAAAATATATTGAAAGCTTTCTTTAAACTTTAGACTTAAACTGCATTAATTACCTCCCTTAGCGCCCGCCATATTATACTTTTCATGACTCAATAAGCTTTAAAAACCATTTTATAGCGTTCTCAAAGTCAGTATTTGAAAATGTCTTGATACTTTTTCTTCCACATTACATTTATGTATCAATAAAATTTACGAAATAAAATTACCATATTTACCTTCATAAAGATCCTCAATGACCGAACTCTTTTGGTAAATAAGTTTTCCTTTTGTCTTGGATGTGTGTATATATATATATATATATATATATATATATATATATATAACTCCTCCACAAAAAAAAAAAAAAAATATCTAAACTTTTAAATGAATTTCTAAAATTGAAAGAATCTTTTTGAACATTTTATTTTAGTTTTAATTTCAAAATAATAGATTAAATTTAATATATCCATTAAACAAAATACATTGCTGTATTTCAAGATATAATTTAAAACAAATTTAAATTAATTTGAAGGAATTTTTTTCTTAAAATACCTGATTAGCCCTCTCTTTTAGTCTTTTTTTTAATGCAATTGTCTTTATTAAAGAATATTCCAAAAATTAAATATTTTCTGAAAATTTATTTTAAGAATATTAGCTGATTTAAAGTATAATTAAACTGATTGAAACAAATATTGTTTACTTTAAATCTAAAATATCTCTGAAACGCAGTTTTAGCCCGACAAGAGCTGTTTTGTACCTGATAATAGGTTTAATGTTGTTCTATGGAGACTTTATATGTAAAACATGATTTAAGAAAATAACGTGTATGTCTTTTATATTATTTTCAAGTACTCAGTAATCTTAAAAATTTAGGAAAATATTTTTCGTAATATAACTTTCGGAATGTTGACCTTGAAGTTACTATAGTTATCTTTCTTTCTTCTGATAAAATGGCCACCCTTATTCACGCAAATAAATTCAATGTCTTTTAAAAATCTTGGTGTTTGATTTGCGTTAAGCTTTTCCATTTATAATTAGCAAATATAATTTTTCTTTAAAGATAATATAATATAAAATGTTGAAATTTGATTTAATTTAAATTTCAGCGAGGGAATGACTCTTAGGATCATTGGATAATTATTTCATTATGATCAAAGGGACCCTCGCGAGGCACGCACCCACCACCCTGAAAATATTTTCTCTTCCACTTAAATGAAATTTAAATTTGAACAAGGGAAATATTCCTATTCAAAATATAGAAGGAGAAAACCAGAAGATGGAGGTCACATCACCAAGATGAAAATGAGATAATATGGACGTTGAGCAAGAATCACTAATCCTTACTATACATATTTGTTTCGAGAAGTCAACAGTCATATCAAGGTTAAAATCTGCTCACCAATTCATTCAAGTATTGCATAAAATACATATAAAGGAGCCCAATCAACCTGTTTTTGCATACCCTAAGCCACTGATTTTTTCCTTTTGTTTTAAATTTAATTTAAATTTGTGAATGACTCCTATCCAAAATCTAGAAGGAGAAAACCAGAAAATGGAGATCACATCAGAAAGATCAATGAGTTATATTGAAATACATCATTTTTCTCTACAAATTACAACAAGGATTTAAAATAAATAATCATTTTCTTACAAAAAAATGTGTGATACGCAGCAAGGCGTGGGTAATTCTGCTCAGTCAGTTATGTGCCTTGCGTGATACAAGCTTAGGCGATCAAGTATCTTTAAACACATGACTGGCGAATCAGATTTATTTTTCCCGTAGTAGGTTGCCATTTCTTTTTGCGGTAAACCAGTTGCCATCTAAGGCTATAGAACATGGTCCGTCCTGCTATTTACTCAAAGCTAGTTGGAAGGATTCATCTCTTTCCCAAGGGTATTAGCACGTAAATGAATAAATACTTTTGCCTAATTATAAAACATAGGTATATATATATATATATATATATATATATATATATATATATATATATATTTTGCATTTTTATTACTCTTTTTGGCGCGTCCTGTAAGTTCACCGCCATAATTTCACCGCAGGAAATTTCACCATCATCGAATCACTGCATAGACATTTCAGCGCGAAGAAAGTTCACCGTGACAAATGTTCACCTCGGGTAAAGATCACCGCAAAAGGATAAAAATGAAACACTTTTTTTAATAGGTACTAATTTCGCTGATGAACGTATCAAAAGCATTTTTTAAAATAGGGTAAAATAAATACTAACTGACATCATGTGTTTTAATTTAATAATTAAATCTTGGGTTTCTAATAACTGATACCATGTGCTTTAATTTAATTAATTTAATAATTAAAATTTTAGTTTCTAATAATTGATATCCGTGTCAAGTTGTAAGGGATACAATTATCTTCGTTGTAATTTAAAACCAGAATTCGACCAACTGAAGTAATATAGGCCTTCCGTCCTTTTATAAGTGCTTCCCCACTCGTGCACTGTTCAAATTTTACTTCAGTTATCTTTTGTTCATTGTGAATGCAATCATTCTTAATGCAGTTAGAAAAATATATTTGCATCCAGGCTCTTACAATATATCACCATTCTCGAAAGATTTTATCTTTATTATTTGTCACAGCGTGGAATAGTCAAGGACAAAGGTGATGGAGCGAAAAAAATACAGATGATTTCGGCTAGATTGAGAAAAAAAAATTATGTCAAAAATATTATTTCAAAAATGTTGAAACTACCGGCGTCTCTCTTTTCGTGCGCATGTGCAGACGTGACAACGTCAACAAAGCCCAGTCCGAGGAAATGCTAAAAGATAAAACGCGTCATAAAAATCTATGAAAATATATTGCTAGTATTTTTACTATAAATAATGTATGTTTACTCTTTCATGGTGTTTTAACCCTAGCTTAGGTGTTAACTATTTGAATATAGCTGGGATTCTAGCAGTTGCTACCACGCCGGCTCAGGGTAGAGCTGGGAACATCAGCAATTAAGAGGGGGTTTCACGCCCCTCAAAACCTTCCAATGATAGGCCTTGCTGCCGGATGTAGTTTATCGTCATATCCTGGACAACACAACATACGTAATTGTCAACCAAACACAGCGACTATTTCATATTTCTGTTTTACTCCGCAAGTTTTTATTTTTCGGATAAATACACTATGAAAAATGTAAAAAAGAAAATTTGATTGCTGGTTGGGAAAACGTTACAACAAGTTTTGATTATTGCTTTCTGAAAATCTGTAGTGAATGAAATGGAAATTGAAGATGGGTCAATTTTTTTTATGATTTCCAATAAATGTTGTGTATGAATTTTTTGTTCTGTCGGGAAATAAGGCACACAGTAATTGCAATGAAATGTTTTTCAAGCCGTGAAGAATAAACAATTGAGTGAATAGTAAAGGATTATATCCCATCTGCCTACCAATGCTCGATTCTTTTTAGTAATTAGAGATTCCTTTTCGTTGTCAATGTCAAAATATTTTCTTTTTCAGAGTCAAAGTATAAAACATTTTCATCGTTTGATATTTTTTTGATGGCATTGGCAAAGTGTTGCCATTTCGATGCGCTGGACTTGAGTCATTTATTTGCCAACCATTTTATATTGTTCTCTTTAGATTATCTATAATTGGAAGTTTACCTGCAGTCGCGTAATTTCTTTAAGAGCAGACGATAATATAACATTAGGAGAATATGTAGTTTTGTCCGTTTGCGTATGAATGTTTTTCATATACTTTTTCAACTTCAACATTTGCTGCGTCATCGATATGATTATACACCTGCAACTGAATGAATCCGCGCACGACATTTAGTTTTTTGAAGCATCGCACATTCCCAAAAGATTTTGACATTCATTTTTCTCTCCTTGTAAAACAAATGGCCACGAAATGGCAACCAACGAATAGTTTTCCTTTCTTTCGTCTTTCCGTTTCATTATAAGTAAATTCTATGTTAAGGGTTATGATGGAATGAAAGTGTAAACATCAGTTCACGGTTATGGTTTGGAGAAACTGAAATGAAGTATCAAACACGGATGTCGCACCTCCCATAACTATAACGACGTCATACTTTCTTCGTAAAACTTTGGTTGTTTTTTTTAGTTTCAGTTGTTTTTTATTTCTTCAGTTATGCACCTTTCAAGCCGTTTACCTACTAGTGAAATTGATAGTTCCAGATCATATATATATATGCGTCTGGTCGTACGTAATTTCAACGAAGAAATAATTGAATAGCATATGTATTTTTTCTTTTCTCAGTAATTTTAGAGTTTTTAAACTTAATAGTGATTAAATATGGATTTTAAAATTGGCAGTTTTTAATTTTAATATCAAATTTTATCATATAATTTAATAATTATTGGTTAGAATAAATTCTTTTTAATATTACCTGTATTTTAAAGATCTGAATAGCTATTATAATATGATTTCGTTGTCAAGCTTTTGAATCTTCCTATACTTGGATTTTGATTGGTCATTCTAGCTTTTGTAACAATGTTTTCCCCTAGCGAAAGATCGTTAATTAATTTGAAACTTTTAAAACCATTTATTTTATCTTCAACATCATCACTTGATAAGACACCGAGGGTGTTGAAACAAAATGGCTATTTTTGTAGTGATTTTATAACATATTTATGTTATATTATTTTTTTTTTAATAATAATTATATCTGCTCTACATTCCGTATACACCAATTATATACTTGGACATAGATAGGTAACTATACTCGTTTCGAAAAACCCTTGAATTTTTGATTTGCCAATAATCAAATCAATCTCGAGAGAAAAAAAGGTTTTTAAAAAAAGAAAGAGCTACAAACATGAACTTCTGTCGAAAAAAATCGCACAGATACAGGTTTGAAGCCCAAAGAAAAAACTCCGATACGAGTTAACAACTAACTAACAAAAGAGCTCACTTTCCCTGACGATCCGTTTAGGTGAAACAAAGGTAGGTTTGTCTGGCTTCACTAGGTGTATCTATCTATCTATCTATCTATATATATATATATATATATATATATATATATATATATATATATATATTATACTACTAGTAATACTCGGTTGAAAAAATCCTCGGCAAGCACAACTTGTAAGTCTATCAAAACAAATTGGTGCCCGAAGAAATAATATTGGAAAAATGAGACAGAAAACATCCGAACAGGGGAAAATAAATCGTCTAGTGCCTTAAGTTTTTAGTTCAAAGAAAAAGAAACACAACCGAGTAATAATGTTAAAACATAAAGTGGTCAATACAATACGCTAGGGGAAATTAAATAAATCCTAAAGAACAAGGAACAACGTACCTAGGTTGTTCCTGTCTCTTTACAATTTATTTCATTATATATATATATATATATATATATATATATATATATATATATATATTTTTTTTTCGCACAGTTCTAACCATGTTTCAAAAATGGAAGCTAAAAGTCCGAATATTAATGCTCTGAAATTTTACATTTACATTGAGCACTATTTTGTAAAAATAAAAGTATGTATAAGAACACCGGATTATATATCTTACTGTTCTTTTATATATATATACACATAATATATATATATATATATATATATATATATATATATATATATATATATATATATATATATATATATATATTTTTCGTAAAAAATACAAAGTTGTTTCTTTTTTATTTGAAGGGTACTTTTGGGAGAGGCTGGTCTTCATTAGCTGTCCTAGTTAATCAGAATCATGACCCATTCATTCATTCATTAATATATATATATAATATATATATATATATATATATATATATATATATATATATATAATGAATTAAATAAATGTATGCCCCTGGTGATGTTTCAAAGTAAACTTTTTTTCAGTTTGAATCTTCTTCGTCAGTGGGTGGCTATTTATTTTACATTGACAGACAGTTAATTAAAACATAAATTCATAACGAATGGTACTGCTATCATATTTGGGTGGAGCTGCCCAGATCGCACTTTCCATCCTCAATAGAGTCCTACAGCGTCTATGAATTCTGGTGGTTGACGAATTATTTTATACTCACCAACCTCTGGGCGGGATGTGGCAAGGCTATCGCTGCTCTATAACTGCTAACATGGATGAACTGTATTCCTTTCTTACGCCAGGACTAACCTTCTCGGCTAGAAACCGCCACTTACATTTAGCAAGCTACCCACATACCCTCTGTGTTCCATATGTGAGAAGTAAGTTCCACTCGAATAGCTTTTTTCCCGCGAACCACTGCTCTGTGGAACCGACTCACAAGAGTCTGTTTCTCCCGAACACTAAAATCTTAACCTGTTCAAGTCTAGAGTTAACTATTATCTTCCCCCTTTATCCATATAAATACCCCTAAACTTAACCCTCTACCACAAGTGGTCCCGTGGCTTGTACAGGTTGAACCTTACTGTAAAAAAGAATTAAATTCCTGAACTCATGGCTATCAGCATATGCGTAGGTAAAACAATACCAGATTCTTCTGTCGCACTTCTCGTCTGTGGAAATATTTTCCGGCGTTTTGTTTCCCTGTCAACTACGATCTTCCAAAATGTAAATGCAACATCAATCGCCATCTTCTATCTCGCTGAACCCTCTTATCCTCCTTACTTCCCACTAATGTCTCCACATTCTTTTTCATTGTCAGTAACCCCCATACGTCTTAGTGGCATTACCGCCTTGCTTGTGATGAAATGGTTAAAAAAAAAAAACCAAGTGAGTAATAATGCTAAAACGTAGAGTGATCAATACGCTAAGTAGAGCAGGGAAAATGAAATAAATCCTAAAGAGCTAGGACCAACTTATAACGTATTTCGTGACGTGGTGTTGGATGGCTCGTTACCTGACCATAGGCTGGTATTTGATCGATACCGGCCTCGTCAACTGGGTGACGGGATAGGATGTCGAGAGAACCAAAATCCCTTATGATCTCAGAATTACATCGCTGATGACAGACACACCATCCCGGTGTATTTATAGCTAATGAATAGTTAGACCATCTTTCAAGGTCAGGCAGTTCCAATGATGTTAACGTAATGTACTAAAATCTAGCATTTGTTAGCTTTCGAACCCCAAACCCTGGCACTTAAACTAAATTCTGAAATGAATCACGGATTGGCATCTACCGTAAGGTTTCGCTCCTTGTGTACATTATACACAAGTTCGTATGATACACGAAAAGTTAGTGTCAGTGCAAATTCATGGGAATTCAGAACTGGGTTTAGAGTTCGAACGCGAGATAATCTAGGGGTTAGTGCTTTAAGTTAACAACAAGCGTCACTGTCCAACCTTGAAGATTAGTCTAAATAGCCGATAATCCCATTAGCCTTGTTCCATACTATTTATGAGGAATATTAATAATTGAATGAACTTTTTATATACTAAAATTCACTATGTACAAACCCCCAGAGTCACTCAAACTAGCCGATTTCCGTTAATATGATTAAAAAGATTGCTATATGAGTGAAAGGAAAGGTGGTAGCGAGTGAAATTTATGAGGATAGGGATGATAGATAATGATTGACTATTGATTGAAGAGGGAAACATAATAGTTTTTAGTGTTGATTGATACATTTATTTGTTATTTACGGTTTATCAACCCTTTGCGAGTTATTTAAAGCTGAAGCGTACGTTTGCATTGTGAGAATTATTATTTAATTTTCTTTTTATTTGCAAATGAATATTATATATACATTTTTGGAGATAATAACGATTTTCAGACGTAAATATTACTATTTAACCTATAGTGGGAGAAGAGTTGGTGTCGTACCTTTCCAAAGGGCATCTGTAACGGACCCGGCAGCAATTCGAGTCTGTTCGCCTACTTCTGTTTCCGAGCCTTTAACCATTACACAAATTGGACTAAGGTTTTCAATTCATGATTAGACTTATAATTCGTAATGATATATTTTTTTACTTAATGTTATAATGTTTGCCTTTTGGTGTTCATTGATAGGCTCCAGAGGCGGATATGCTATAATTAATGGAAAAGAATCTGGCATCTCGTCTACAATCACTTTCTCACAGACGCACCGTTGCCTCTATCTCTCTCTCTGTTCTAAAATACTTTCATGGTAATTGCTCCGAGATTTACTAAATCGATGAATTCCCAGACTTCCATGAAAGAAGCACCCTACGAGGCTGCCATCCCGCTCTCAATTCATCACTGTCGAAATCCTAAATTAAATTAGTCTTTCTTTCAATAGCTTCATTTCTTTTTTTTAAGCATTGCGCTCCCGAGCAAGGCGTGAAGCCACTAGGATGCAAGGGGTTGCAGAAGATTTGGAGCAAGAGCAGATAGGAGTGATAGAAGAAAGGATGAGGAGAAGGATAGTGGGTAGATCAAGGTAACTGGAGATGTCGATTGAAATTACATTTGAATAGTTGGAGCTTATAGCACTCAGGGAAACTGTAATTGGGAAGGGTGTTCCACAGGCGAGAGGTGCGAGGTATGAAGCTATTGGAGTAGAAGAGACGGCTACATTTAAAAGTTTCTACAGTGTAAGGGTGGGAGCTGCTGAAAGTTTAATTAAAATCCGACAATTATTTGATTTTTGCAAGAATTTCCAAATCAATGTTTTTTTGTTTTTTTTTTGTTTTTTTTTTTCTACCGCAGAAAAGGCACTAAAATGTCCTATACTAAACTTTGGGTCACTCGCGAACGCAAAAAAAAACAAATTTTTAACCAAAATTTCGCACATGCTAGTAAGAATTAAAAGATTTAATTATCGAAAAAAATGCTTCGGTCTTACCTCTTAAAAATAACAAAGATTTTGACTCTAAAAAATTTGTTTTTTTTATCAAGTTTGGAGCATTTTTTCATCAAGGTATGCTCTTTTTTCAGTGAATTAGTGGAAGTAACTACATTTAACTCAGCACCCCTTTGTCGTGATTAGAGAAAACGACAGCGGAACATTGATCTTTTTTGAGGAAATGAAACGAACATACGAAATATATTGGGAGCAACTATGGATTAGAATTCGACAAAATGAAAGGAAAAAAAAACAAATGAGAAACACTTATAAATTTAACATGTTTCGCTTCACCAGAAATCTATTGAAAAAAAGTTGTTTTTTTCAGTAACTTTACGATGAACCTTAAATTTCTGAAAAACAAATAAAAAAAAAAATCATTGAGGATGCTTAAATAAAAGCGAGACACGTAAAAATTATATGCGTTTCGTATTTGTTCGTTATCCTGTCATTCGAAATATCGTTTTGGCTTTGAGTGGAAATCGGGTGATTAAAAGATAACGGATAATGCCTGAACAAAACAATAAAAAAAAAAGAAAAGAAATCGTAATGAAAACTCTGATCTTTAAAAAAAAATCTTTGAATGGTTAGTCTAGACAGCAAATCTGCCTACTATAGATTAAAACATATTTTTTCAAGAGAAATGAATCGCTGAACTTTAAAACAGTTACCTATAGCAAAACATTATAATTTACGAAAAGTCCTTTGTTCTTCTTACTCTGTTTGAATACCGTCACATTGATTGTCGAAGAAAACCTATTGTTTTTGAGAACAAAAATAAAATGTCTTCTTTAACTTTCCGTAATAAAATTATTGTCACAAATCGTTAGCCTAATAGCTACAAGAAATTTCTCCTTTAATTATACAGTATACAACTCTGAGTTCCTGAAAAGAAACAAAAGAAAACTTATATCTTATCAAAAACAAACTATCAAATATGTTATTACTTGTGATTATTGAGGTCTTATGTTAATTGATGATCAGAGAAACAGGCTGATGGACTGGCTTTGACGTGAAAATGGAATTAAACATATTCGAGGCAAAAAAACAAGATTTTAAAAATCAAATTTTTTTTTTTAGAGAAAAAAGTAACCAATATGGACGTGCTTCCGAGTGACGAAAAAACATAAAAAGAAAAAAAGAAAAGAAAAAAAAAAAAAGAAAATGCTGAGAATATGTAATTATATAAAGAAAACGTGCTCTCCTGTGGACAGGCGTCCGTCTCTGTAGAGAGAAATACGAGTATACACTTTTCCATCGCCATAACAAAATTTTCTGTGCCTTTTCTATAAATAATCCCATGGTAACGGTTCTGATGAAATTTCTTCTATAGTACCGAGGCTTTGGGCACCTCGAGTTGGTGTAATGGTTGGCAAGCTTGTCTCGCTAGAACAATTACGACTGAATAGTGAGTTCGATCCTCACTGGGTGCACTATATTTTTGGCTTTGTGTCACATCTGAGCAACGCTTGGAAAATCACTAGATATTGCTCCCGGATTAAGGGAAGTGGAGAATTTAGAAACCTACTCCCAGTTCTTTTATTTCGGGCTAATGCACACCTTTATTTTCGGAAATGATCTGTAAACTACAAAATTCCTCCAAGCCCACCCATAGCAACAAAACTAGTTGGGTGGCTCTGTAGGAATTTTGTAGTTTAGGTTTCTTTATGTACATTCTTTGATATATTTCTTTGACTTATTCATTATCTCTTCGTGTCTGTTCTCAGGGTTTCTAAATAATTTCGGAAATATCGTTGAATACATTTGTCGCGTTAAATCATAAATATTTTCCGTTTTGCTAGACCAATTGTAATGCCAAAGATATCCTAAATGCTAAGCATACATGGGGTCCTTATATAATAATGAGTGCTGGACGATCTCAAAGATGAAGCGGAAAATGTGGTTCTACCGAAGGATGTTGAGGATACGGTAGTCAGAACATGTGAGAAACGACGAAGTTTTTGAGAAAATGGAAACAAAAAGGAAACTAAAACTTAACATCAGGAAGTGACAGTTGCTCTTTCTGGGGCAAATAATGAGGATGGAGGGCTTGGAAAATTTGATGCTCACAGGGCAGATGGAAGGCAAGAAAAACAGAGGAAAATAACGCATAATATACTTGGTGAGCTTGAGTAACTGGATGGCGGAACAGGACTTAGAAGAAATAACAAAAAGACAGTTTATTAAGAGATAGAAAAGACAGGAAATTGTGGAGAGCCATGCTCCCCAACACGCTGAATGTACACGGCACATAAAGAAGAAGACTAGATTGGCACCAAGTTCTCATTAATTTAAATGAAAAACAGCCAGTTCTATGCTAACTGTTTCTCCTCACGGATTTCTTGTTTCTCTGTCATTTTTTTAACTTAAAATGTTTAAATGCAATGTCAGTCTTTATCATTTGTCTACTTATTAGTTGTTCTTTTATTATCTTCTCTCCTTAATAGTATATTTTTCTCTAACACTCAGTAACACCCTTGCGTCTTACTGGCTTTATTGATTTGCATGAATAAAATGATTAAACAAAAATAACGTTTGAAATAATAAAAATATCAGATGAAAATGTATCCATTAATGCTTTTTAAATTGTTTTGTTAACAATTCCGATACGAAATTGCGTAAATGTGGGTTTTCAGGGAAAATAATCTCATGAAGGAAGTGTACTTTCATTGAAAAAGAAAAGGAAAATAGAGTCTTGCCGAATTGTGACGACTCTCGTGGACGGGCATGTATATATATATATATATATATATATATATATATATATATTTTATTTCCTTTCAATCGATATAGTCTCGCCCGTCTTCTTCGGGTGGGTGCTGCATCCAATGGTCCTGAAATGACGCCTTGGTGTAAACTTTGCTTTTCACCGCAAGCAAGGTGATAAAGCCACTAAGACGCAAGAGGATACTGAGAATGAATGAAACCAAGGAAAATTTCCTAAGAAGTAAAGTTATTAAAAGGACAAGGATTCACGATGACGATTTACGTCGTATTTAACTTTTCTTTTTTTTTTAAATTGTAGTTGGCATGAAAGCAAGAAGCTGAAAGAGAGTTCCAAAGAAATTCGAAAGAATAATAAATTAGAATAAAACTTGCTGTTACATTTAGCTATTTCTGCAGTTTTAAAATTTTGGGATCTAGCTTCCAATCTAGTAGTAGGTTTAAATTAATGACATCGAGGTTTCCAAAATGAAAACCTTATCAGAAAAATTAAAATGAAAACATTTGTAGAATAAAAAGAAAAAGTAACCAATATGGACGTGATACCGAGAGACGAAAAAAGATTTTTTTTTTTCAAAAATGCAGAGAAAATGTAATTATATAAAGAAAACGTGCTCTCTGATGAACAGGTGATAGAAATACGTGTATTCACTTTCCAATCGCTGTAACGAAACTTTTTTTTGTGCCTTTTCTATAAATAATTCCATGGTAATGGTTGTAATGAAGTTTCGTCTATGGTACTTAGATTTTATTTTAGTTACAAGGAAACTACGTTATGGTGATGGGAAAGTCATTGAATCTGAGATGCTATCAAAAACCTTTTATGAAACGTTGTTCGTAAGAAGTTAGCACATTTATGCCCTACACAATTTAAAGAAAAATGAATGTGCTACTGAGAAAATTGTTTGAAATATAATAAGCAGAGAAAATTCCTTTGATTCTAATTTATTGCTGTTTTTTTTTTCGTTATCTGATAAGCTAACATATGTATCACCTGGTCATCCTTTCACTGTTTACAACTATTAAATTTAGTCAATCAGTATGCTAAAACCTTAGAATTACGTTTTTATTGTTTTCAAAACAGCATTAATAGGAATAGATTCGCTTATCACCAGGTTCAAATTCCTCCCCACTGTTTTGAACAGGAGTACAGGTTTATCCCTGGTTCCCTGTTTGGTTTCCTGTTAATTCTAAACTCTACTTCATCTCTATAATTTTAATGTCTCCGCCTAAAATGTTAACTCGAAAGTATATTTACTACTTACTTATTTTTCTTTAATAATAGATAGTTTCGCCTATCGTTCAGTTCTTACCCCTTCCCGGTGTTTTGAACAGGCGTAGAGGTTTATCCCTTCTTTCCAGATAAGCATTGGGGTTTGGGTTCATTATAAAATCTTTTCATTCCCTTTCACTCCTCGTTGCCACTTGCATTTTAGTTGAATTATCGACTTGCTGTCGGCGAATTGATTAAAAAAGTAACAATCTTTAATTGTTATTAAATTAAATTACATTGGTATCCAATAAAGACCGAAATCTATAATCAATAATAATGATTAATCAAACACACTCGCTAAACATTATTCCACATAGGGACGCCCAGATTATATTTGCAATGCTTAGATTAGGTTAGATAAAAGGTATGAGGCACCCAGTGAGAATCGAACGCTTTACTCAGTTGTAATTGCCAAACCATTACCCAACGCCCACGCAAATGTATTTTAATCGCTAATCAGATATTAGTTTGACACATGGAACAGGTATCGGGTACCTCATGACCAACTTTTTCGGTAAGCCTTATATCACACCTTCCTGGGTATAACGTTAAACAACATCTGGCAGTAAGGCCTCTGATCGGGAGATTAGAGTTATTGGGAAACGTGGAACGATCTCTAAATTGTTGTTCTTCCCAAATCCAAATGACCCTGTGTAGTACCACCCGCCTGAGACCCGGTTATGGGCAAACATTGACATCGCCCGCCCCACGTAAAAGAACACTATGAAAATATAAAAATACATTTATATAATAAAATACCATATATATATTCCATCGGATAAGGTGGTGATATATATATATATATATATATGTGTGTGGTTATTACCGTATATGTATATGTATATATAGTATTGATACTGTTTTGTCCATGGCACTGGCAAAAACCAGTGCAGGTAGCATCATTTTTCTGGATTGATAGACCTTAATGCGTTGAGAAAAAAATGAAGAATGTTGGAAGAGAAAGATAAAAAAAACCTTGTGTCAGTTGGGCGAATTTATGACTACTCAGATATGAGAATAAATTTTTTTTTTTCACTTTTATAAATGCTTCTTAATTTTCAAAGTCTACTTGTAGCCATACCGAACTTGTATGGGCGATCAGTGTATATATATAAATATATATATATATATATACATATATATATATATATATATATATATATATATATATATATGTGTGTGTGTGTGTGTGGTGAAAATGTATATAATTATAAATAAATATATATATGTATAATTTATATATTATATTAGCGGTATTATTAGAAATTAATTAATTTATGTATTTGTATATTATTTTCAGATATAAAATTATTCACGTTTCAGTTTATTCTTTAGAGATATCTTTACCGTTTCTTTCGTTAACTCGATATATATATATATATATATATATATATATAATGTTAACATTTAATCTTCTAAACTAATATTTAAATAGATAACGAATATGTATATATATATATATCAGCTTATATAAATATTCTTTATATATATATTTATATTTTATTACAAATATGTATGTAAAAATATATATATGTATGTATGTATATGTATGTATAAATATATATGTTTTAAAATATGTTCTAAATATATATATTAAAAATAAAAATAATCTTATGTTTATATATATCCTTTTTATATATATATAAATATGTATATATATATAAAATCCCTATATAAATTCATATAAATATCTATATATATATATAACAATGTTTGTATAAATTTTAAACTTATATAAAAATATATATATATATTTTTACATAAATTCTATGTATATATAATATATATATATATATATATTTTGTATAAATATGATAACTTATATATATACAATTTTTTTGTATAAATATGTATATATATATATACAAATATATGTTTTTGTAAATATGGAATAACATCTTATAAATATGTTTTTAATAAAAAAAGACTATATATATTTATATTATATATAAAAAAAACCTTTGTCATAAATATGTATATATATATATATAACTTTTAATATAAATTTAATGTATATATATATATATATATATATGTCACCATATAAATATTTATACTTTATATATGTGTGTGTTTGTATATATATATATATATATATATATATATATTGTATAAATGTATATATATATATATAGATAATGGTATATATAATGTGTTTGTATAAATATGTATATATATATATATATATGTGTGTGTTTATATAAATATGTTTTTTATAAATCGTGTATATATATATATATATCTCTCTCTCTAAATATGTGTATATATATACATGTATATATATTGTATATATATACATATGTATATATATATTTATATAAATTTGTATAAATATATATATATATATATGTGTAAATATGTATATATATATATATATATATATATATATTCATATATATATATCTATATCAATATGTTCACACATATATATATATATAGTTGTATAAATTTCAATGTATATATATAACATGTGAAAGATAAATTAGTATTTTATATATATATCCCATTCAGAATGTTGTAAATTGTAAATATATATATTTTTATTTCGCTGCATTTATATATATTTTTTTTTATTATCTTTTGGACTACACATGATCCATATATATTTTATATGTTTTGTGTATAAATTAACAGACGACTATATGTTAATCCGAAAAAGTATTTGTACATTATTGTTTTTCTTGAAATATGTAAATATGCTAATATATATATTTGTTTTTTAATCAATAAAAAATTCCTCAAAGGATTTTGGTAAATATATATTTATGATTATGCATGTGATTAAAATGTGTATATATATATACGTGTTTTTTTATAAATATTTATATATATAATATAAAATGCTTCAGACTAAACATGAATATAAATATCTGTTTGTACAAATCTTTATTCTCTGGGTCAGAAGGGATGCCTGCTGCAGTGTATGAAAATTATAGCATAATCATCTAATTTAATATCTAGGTATAAATTTTGTTTGGTATATATATTTCTGCGACTATCCTCAATATTTAATAAAACCGCCAAATTCCCAAGACTGCAATAGTTTCCTCTCTTTTTGACGTTAAATTATTATAACTCCATTTTTATTATATTTCTATCGGGATAACTTACACAATTCTCTGTCATAAATAATCGATTTTAAAGAATTCTGAATAAAATATCATTAATGTTATTTTCGTAAAATAATTTTTTTTAAATTCACTGAAATATATAATTTTCAAATATATATATCATATCATAAATATATATGTGTTGCACTTTTTTGATTCTAAAAAATGAATGGTAATTCTTAAAAATCAAAAAAAAATATATCATTAAATATAAGGTTCATACAGGTGTGTGTGTATATGTGTGAAAACTGTGTGTGTTGTGTGTTGGAATATCTGCTTAATACTGTCTAGCATCTTATATATTTCCCTAGTCTTGTTTTCAGTTATTTTCAAAAAAACTTCCAAAGGTTGATAAAATTACCTGGTTGTAGATCCTACAGGACCCAAATTGTGAAAAATTCAATATGTTTATGTGTGGAGAACTTTTGTCAAACACTTTAAAAAACTCTTTCGTGGATTTATATCGATTTATAACTTATTATAAATATGAGCATTTCTTTCAGTGTGTTCGTTTAAATATGTTGTCGGATTGTAAACATAGTGTTCCATTGACATATTCATAAAATATCACTTTTTGTCTCTAGTGAATTCATATATCCCCATTATATATATATTTATATCTTTATATATATCAAAATGCGAAAATAAATCATTTCTTTAAACAAGCTGTTTAACATAAATTTAGAAACTCTTCTCGTATTAAGATTGTCAAAACGATTGAAAACAATTAGCATCTTTTTAATTAACGGTGATCCGTTCTCTGACAATTCCCTCCAAAATGATTAAACAATTTTCTCCGGAAGATTTAGCATTACTGGGCAATAATCTTTATTAATTTTATCAGTTAAGAATACATCGAAAAATGCACATTTCTTGGAAAATACTGTTTAGGATTTTTTTTTTTTTTTTTAATCTATTTTTTCTCTTTAAATCTGTCCCGTTTATATCAAAAATTTTTTGTGATTTCGTATCGGCCTTAAATAAGCTTTATTTAACAATCAAAAAAAAAAAAATTTTAGTTATTTCGTTTATCCTCAAATGTGCCACGCTGCTATTTTTTAGGAAAAAAATTTCTTTTCTAACATTTTTCTTCCAAGACAGCCATGGTTTTGAATTTTTTCTTATGAGTTGTATTCCTCATTTAAAGAAAAACTTTTGCTTTCATTTATCATAAAGAACTATATTTTCAAGAATGCAATCTCGCCCCATCAGAAAAACATTTAATTTTATTTTATTAATCTTATTCCGTTATTAAAATAAAACATGTTTTTTATCAGTCTCAAATTCGCTCCCAGGTAGTAACTTTTATTTGAAAAAAGGTTTTTTACTTCTTTTAATGGAGATAAAATTTAAAGTTATGATTGTCTGGTTGTATAACATATAATATAGTTTGTGTTACGTTTACATTCATTGCAACATAAACACATCTTCCATAAGCATGTAGATATATCATTTCAAAATAAATAGTTCTGGTTAAACATTTCTCTCTTAATTTCTCTATTCCAACCCTCTTTCGATTGAACTTTTTTGTAATTGAACATTTTTCCAGAAGCTTCTCATTTTATCTTCCTATCTTTTTAAACTAAAATAAATATCATAAAAAAAACATATATTTAGTATATCAAAAATAAAAAATAAAACACAAAATTTTAAAATAAATTAAAAAAAAATTTGCTCTCTTTATTCTATATCCATCCAATACTCCCTTAAACCACGGTTAATGTAAAGAAAAGAATTTAACAATATGGAAATTAAAAATCTTTCTTCTGATTTTTAAGATTCTTTTTGTCATTATAAATGGCACTTAAATTTTAACTCATTATAATTTTCATAACCTTAAAGAACAATAATAGGAATAATGTAAACATTAAAATAATATATCTTTTGATTTATTCATAGATGGGAAAATATATACGGTTCGTACTCCAAATGATATATAGACCGGAAACAATGTAATAAAAATTGCGCTATGTATATAATTCTTTCTCTTAAATATGGAGAATCTCTTTTGAATAGCTGGATAAATCATTTCCCAAAATTCATAAGTATATATATACTAGAAACCTATATATATATATATAATAATTAATCACGAATATGAATGCGTATATATCCCGAATATAATAAATATATATTATCCTGAATAAAATATAAATCATATATGTAAATTTGTGTCTAATACCTTTCGTTTAATGGATTAAATAAATAAAATAAATTCATTCATTTCATTCTATACTTAAATCAATCAGAATAATGTAAATAGTTGATGAATATTTCATAAAATTCAGTTTTATTTGCAAATTTAAATCCAGGGCAAACAGTTCTGGTAAAATATTTTTTAAAAATGAAGAAATTTTTTCATAATGTAAATATATACTATCTATATATATATTTTCTTATAAGATAATAGAACTTAGTATTACTTTTCAACGACAAAAATTTCGGCTTCTTTTCGCACCACCGTCAATTGGATACATGCCTTTTCTATGGTGTGTTAACCATAAATGTTGAAAAAAAAACAAAAAAACTACATTTTGTTCAATATGTTTATGTAAGCAATTCTTTAAAAAAAAAAGAACCCTTTATTATATATATACCTATATATATATATATATACCAATATATACATGAACATCCCCCATATATATATATATATATATATATATATATATATATATATATATATATATATATATATATATATAAAATTTTTATATATACCTATATATATATATACAAATATATACATATCCCCATATATATATATATATATATATATATATATATATATATATATATATATATATATATATATATATATATATGTGCAAACACACAAAGTTATATGTGTGTTGAAAATTATTTTGACTTAAATTGAAATATATGTTGCCATATAATGCTGAGAAATACGAAAAAAAATGTGATAATATATGCGATTATAATTCAAATTATGCAATTATAGATGAATTATTTTCGAATTCATATTTATTCTTCCAAATCTAATACATGTTTCGATACCAATTTCTACATCAGTGTATGTGTGTTTGTATGTGTATAGATAGATAGATAGATAGATAGATAGATAGATAGATTGATAGATAGATAGATAGAACGCAAATATTAATTATAGAAAATTCCAAATCATTCCCAAGATTTAAGCTAACAGATAACCTTTGAAATTCACTGAATTTCATTCTCGATAATGACAGAAGTGAGTCGAAAGCTTATTAATCTTGACAAGAACTGACATAAACTACCGACAGTCCCTTTACACGTTCTACGCCAAGAAACAGATACGAATCCGCCAACTAGAAAAAAAAGAAAACTTGTTACAAAAACTATAAAATTTAACTTCCTGATGTCTTTAATAATACTTGTTAGCATATGACAAAAGATAAATATATTGATATCAGTCTATGCGCATGAGATGAATATTCATGCAATCGCGTCCGTTTCTTGATAATAATCTGTAATGTTTTACAATTAAAAAATCTATTAAAACGCACTGCCGGCATTTATATGTAAAAAGCCGATCTTAAAAGGTGTCGCGTCAAATTCTAATAAATCAAATGTGTGGCACTAATGAAATATAATGAATTCCGTTTGCTTAAACATTTATTAATAATTAACTAAAGACACAAATGAACGAATTACTTTGGACATTACAAATTGAACGGCTTCTGTTAGACGTGTTTTGTTTCCAACTTCTCTCATTGCAAGGCGATTCGTTTTAGTAGCACCTTCGAATAAATGTTATAGATTTTAGTTGACTTTGACCAACAGGGTGTCGACATTTTGCAAACGATAGCAGAAAACGAAGGAGTGACGAAAAGTTCTCAGCTCGACCCACTTCCCCAAGAAGCTGACCAAATGATCAATTTTAGCGGGTATTCCTTATTAGTTTTAAACTTTTCAACACTTTCTCGGAGATGATTGTGCGTGTGTGTGTGGGGGGATTTTATGACATGTCAACTTTTGTTGGCTTATTTAATGTCGGATTTTGTATGGCGCACCTAGTGAGGATCGAATTCAGTAGTAATGGTCATTCAAACTAGCCTCGTTAACTATTAACCAAAACTGATATATATATATATATATATATATATATATATATATATATATATATGTGTGTGTGTGTATCTGTCCGTATGTGTGACGTGCTTATGAATCTTTATGCGTAGATTCATTTTTCGTTGATATAAACATTGAGTAAAACAGGTGTTTTTGGTATCTAAAATATTTATAAGAATTTATATAATTTATATATCCTATTACTGCAAACATAATGTTTAGTCGATAGACGTGTTTATAAAGACAGGGTGATCTACTAAAACACCGTAAATTTCTATCCACCGGCGTGTGTATTCGAGAGTCTTAATGAAGAATATTTTCCTTGCAACGTTCATGCCTGCGTCGCACTTACAGATCGAAAACACCGTTAAAGTTGTCGCGCAGTTAGACCGCTCAGCTACGGAATACTTTGACAGTCAAATAATATTCAATTAATTAAATGCTGCTCTCCTCTTAATGCAGGATTATAAATAAAAAACAATTCCTTAGAAATATATATATATATATATGGATAGATAGATAGAAACAGAGATAGATAGAAACAAATATATAGAGATAGATATAAATATATATAGATAGATAGATCGATAGAAATAAACAGATATACAGAGAGATAGATAGATATAAAGATAGATAGATAGATATAAAGATAGATAGATAGATATAAAGATAGATAGATAGATAGATAGATAGATAGATAGATAGTAGTGTATTTGTGAGTTTGCGGGTGTTTGTTTGGATAGCTTTAATAAATTTAGCTTTATTTAAATTATATTTTAAGCACCTCCTGTACTTGTTGCCACATAAAGTTTTTTTTTGTAAAATCTTATTAAAATTTCTAAGGACAGAAACTACCCTTCGATCTTGAATCAAAGTGACAAGACGAACATTTCCCGCCTTCTCACCTTGATTAAAGATCGAAGCGTAGTTCCTGTTTTGTAATATTTAATAAAATAATATATGCTAATATAAAATTTGCTTTCTGGACGTTTGAATATGTAAAAGTGTTCAAAAATATACCTGACCCAAAAAAAAAAAAAAAGTATTAATATGCATTATTTTTACTTTTATGCCGATTAATCAATGATTCATTTCATAAGTGCAAAAGACAAAATAGTTAGTTTTTCAGAGATTGACATTAAGGCGACACTTATTTTGCAGGGTATCCTGTTTGATTCAACAAACACTTTGAAAAATAGGCTTTTTCTCTAGTCCCGAATCAGGCCACTGGCTTCAGAAACGATAATCTCAGAGACAAGCAAGCTTAACAGTGGCAATAATGGTATATATTCTATTAACTAAGCATACATATCTTAGTCTGATTAAATATAGAAATATGCTACAAAAGAGTGTATCATTTTCTGTTAGATTAAACCCATTCAGTAATCAAGAATTTCATTCGACTGCTCCTTTTATACAGAGAATTAAGTTGTAAAAATATATATTTCGTAATATAAGTTGTAAAAAATATATATTTCGAGATTATTTTATCATTATATATATATATATATATATATATATATATATATATATATATATATATATATATATATATATATATATATATATATGAATTTGGTGTAAAAAAAAGTTCCCATAGCTTTTTTTAGAATCTAATGGCTTAATACATAAGTGAAAACCTATTTTTCCGTAGTAAAATTAGGCACACACCTTTATATATATATATATATATATATATATATATATATATATATATATATATATATATATGCGCATTTCGAACACGTTTCTTCACGCTGGTGATCTGGAATCATTGCGCTATAACAGGCTCAGATAATCACACACATTCGTATATAGGAACTCTTGTGGTATGAAAAGACATAGCTTCTTGTATTCGCCTTTCAAGTCCCCCAAATATATTGGTTTGGTACAGTAGAGTTGCTTCTGTAACTAACAAAAAAAAAAGTTACAGGGTGTTAAGTCACTCATATATAAAATATTACTTTACAATTACTTTATATAATCATATATATATATATATATATATATATATATATATATATATATATATATATACATATATACATATATATATATGTATACAGACATACATATATATATATATATATACAGACATATATATATATATATATATATATATATACATATATATATATATATATGTATACATATATATATATATACATATATATATATATATATATAGATATATATTTTTGTGTCAAATAGATGGAATCATATCTTTAAAAGAAACTAATTATAATATTTTGCTCTTCTCTTTGTATTGTGCACTGTTCTTTTTAAAATAAAAATAACACCGGTTTATAAATTTTACTGTTCTTTCTAATTATTTTAATATATATATATATATATATATATATATATATATATAAATGTATATTATAATTATTTAAAAAATATATGATTCCATCGCAGCCTAAGAGTTCTCATTTCTATACATTTGCACACAAACATATATATATATATATATATATATATATATATATATATATATATATATTAATAATTTATATTGTATATATATATATATATATATATGTTTAATTGTTTATAATTGTGTGTATATATATATATATATACATATATATATATACATATGTATATACAGATATATATTTGCTTTGGATTATATTTTGAAGCAGTTGGATGTCTAGTCACACTGATGAGCTGTGAAACAGCGTAACAGTGCCTTTGGATGACAATGTATATATATGTTTAATAGTTTATATATTGTGTGTGTGTATGTATATATATATATAAATATATATATATATGTTCATATACATTTTATTGAAACACATACATAAAACTATATTTAGGTATTTCTTTTAAATTGAATGATATTTTTTCTAAATCATTTTTATATTTCAGTTAAACTAAGTATTTTATTTATTTCTGAATTTTTTGTACTTATAATCAGGTATCTGAAAAATAATAAAATATTTAAGAGCCAATTTTACATTCCCATACAAACGTCGATATATTTAACAATATTACATAATATAAGCAAACTAACATTCCTTCATTCTTGTTTTTCACCACAACTTTGATAAAATATATTTGATTCCGCCTCCAGGTCTCTCGAGTTTTGCTCGTCGAATAACCATATAAGGTATTAAATAATGAATTAAATATTGCAATGGATACATATAATAACAGACTAATTAAATATGTCTCCATATAAACACATACGCAGACACACACACACACACATATATATATATATATATATATATATATATATATATATATATATATATATATATATATATATATATATATATATCATTCAGCCTACATTGGCAAATAGATAGAGATATATAAACAGGTAATTTTAGATATGACAAATATTATGTTCCTTAAATATTAAAAACAAAGGAAGACAAATACTATGAAATACTATCAAATTAGTGACCATTTATATATATATATATAATTATATATATATATACACACACATATATATATATATATATATATATATATATATATATATATATATATATATATATATATATTTATTTTTCATAAAAAATAATCATATAAGTTTAATTTGAAATATTACTGAGTTTTTCAATATTTATATATAAATTTAAGTTACAAATCTGTTGAAAATAGTTAATGAAAAGGTTTGTATTTTAATGTTAAAATTTTTCAACGTAAACTCCTTCGTTGTCAATGCTTTTAAATGAACGCTTCACTGTAAACACATTAGACAAATCTCATTTGGATATATATTTTAATATCTTTATATAATTTCTTCTATTCCATTGAGAGACTACATTGAAATATCTAATAGATGAACATACTATCTTTTTTTTTGTGTTTTAAATTTTTTATATATAATATCTATATTTTAAATGAAATTTAAATTTATTCCCTTTGATTTTAGGACTCAACATTGTTAATTATATTTATAATGGAAATCCATGAAAAATTATCAAAATAGATGTGTTTATGTTGGTATGAAATGACGATTATTAAATTTTCTAAAAATAGGACTAATATGTTAATTTTAATTAATTTTTAGTTTATATTCCTCCATAACTTTGTTATTTATTTTGTCCTATTATATATTTATATTTATATATATATTATATTTAATATTTGTAAATTTTATAAATGTTTGAAAAAATATATGTTTTAATTTCTGGGAGGTGAAGTTATCGATCTGGCAAAGCAATATCAGTGATTGAGTGACTGGCAAATCTTAGAAAATGCTTAGAAACCATGGAACGTATCGATTCAAGTCTTGTGAGGGAAATCGCGTATACGAAATTGTCCAAATCTATCGACAGCTTACAACACCTGTTATTTCCAAGCGGTCACCAATCTAGGTACTGACCAGGCTCGATGTTGCTTAACTTCGGTGATTGGATAGGAACCAATGTTTCAACATGACGATAGACGTTATTGGAGATTTGGTTATAGACTTTCAGAATATGCGTATGTTGCTTCTGTGTTCATTTGGTGTGCTTATCAAGAAAATTCTTGACCGATAAAGTCGCCCATATTTAGTTTCCCCGAACTCAGTGGCTATGAGTTTATGTCAATACAACACATCACGAAACAACAACGTCACAATTATCGACGGTTTTATTATTTTAAGATTACTTTCCCTCGCTTTATTGTCGTGCTTTATTTTAATCAGACGTTTGCTTTCGTTTCTTCTCCACAAATAACTATTTAGTCTTTCTTTAAAAATCTTCAAATATTATATCTATGCAAGATAAATATACATTTTTTAAGATAATATATATAAACCTTATGATATCAGTAACCATTAAGCACGTATACACAACTGTTTAGGCTGAAACAGACATAGGCGTGACTGGTAATGTTATCTCTCAAGAAAAAATATCTCTTTTTGCGACTCTGCAATCCCCATACATATAGGTTTCACCTCTTCTGTATGTGTCACTGTGTTTCGACCGATGCGTTCTTCGGCTTTTCATAATAGTCTTGAATTCTGAGAGAAAAAATTGTTCTAAAAGTTTTTAGCCTAGCGTTATCAGCATTTAGGTTTTTGTCAGTATGTCTCGGTGCTGGCAATCTTCAATTGAAGAAGAATAAATCTAATTGCTCCGATGAGTCATTATCAGTCGCCTGGTAAGGACCTATAGAATAGTAATATATACACTGATGTAACACTAGCTGGTTTGTTGTATGTTTCACTACAGCGATTTATTTCTTTTTGCAACCCCAATAGTTATCCAAAATTAAAAAAGCACTGTTTTCAATCAGTCACGTGGAGTTCATTTTGAATATTTAATTAACGAAATCTAATTTTTCTAATCTTGTGATTTAGTTGTTTTTTTTTTAGGCTATCCAGGAATAATATTATTTCTTTCGTAAGAAAATATTCATTAAATTTAGTCTGCATTCGTATTTCTGAATAGATCACATAACAGAAAAAAAAATTTATTTATGTATATGGATATATATATATATATATATATATATATATATATATATATATATATATATATATATATATTAAAATTCTCAGGGTTAACCTGTAGAAAAACAATATTTATAAATGTAAAAAACAATAGGAAAACCGTAATATTATCCGACGCGTTTCGTCCCTGTGGACTTTTCAAGGCAAAAACAGAAATGAATTTATTAAAACAAAGTAACTATTAAAACAAAAAATTTTCCTATTACTTAACACACACACACAACACACACACACACACACATGATATATATATTTATAATCTTCAATTTTCCTTTAGTAGTAGTTTTTTTTTACTGTGACTTTACACGAAGTATGTTCGTCATCTCCATTTTTTTAACATATC
Source organism: Acanthosepion pharaonis (assembly GCA_903632075.3). NCBI lineage: Eukaryota > Metazoa > Mollusca > Cephalopoda > Sepiida > Sepiidae > Acanthosepion > Acanthosepion pharaonis. The sequence continues at coordinate 388,660 of CAHIKZ030001507.1, read as the reverse complement.
GTCACTTCACGCGTGACTTAGTGGTGCCGTGTCATTTTATATATTTAGTTAGCATTATGTTAAATTTACCTCCCCATCTCTTTTACTTTTTAAAAAGTTGAACTTCGATATATCTTACGAAATAATGTAACAACCTCTATCTGACCATAAGGAAATTGTCTAGGATTTATATTGCAGACAATTTCGTGTCATAACCTTATTAAAAAAAATCCGGTGAATTTGAATTTAGCGTAGGTCAATATCGATTGTTTAATCAATATAAAACCCACTATCATATTTGTAAGCGTATTCTGCTTTTTTAAATTAAATTAATCTATCACTCGCCAGTAGATTAACATTTAAATAGAAACACATTTGTAATGTTGAAGTATAATTGCCATCATGTAGCGATTTTTGAGATGTTTTAATATCCTAAAATAAACAATATTTAGCTCTACTAAAATTTTTGATTCCTCTTTTAAATCAAATGTTATATATAGTGGAATTAAACTCCATTTTTTTAATTTAACCATATATATATATATATATATATATATATATATATAGTAATAATCGTTTCAAAAAACAAACCTCAGATAGCTCAACTTGAAACATATATCAAAACAAATCTGTATCCGATAAAAAAAATGGAAATAAAAAACACCCGAAAGGGCAAAATAAATCGTCCAGTGCCTTAAATCTTTAAAAAAATAGATTGCTCAATACGCTATATAAATATATCAATAACTAAAATAAATCCCAAAAAGCCAGGAATCTAGCTTACCCTGAAGATCCGTTTAGGTGAAACCTAGGTAGGTTTTCCTGGCTCTTTGGGAAACAATTTATGTTTATAAATATATATATATATATATATATTATTTAATAATTATTAAATATTATTATTATTAAAATTATTATTACCTGTAGAACAACATTTCCATTCTAGAAAAACACGATTTCAAAACCCATGCCAAATTCACTATAATTGAGAGAATAGAAAAGTTCAGAGCAGATAACATTAGAAATATTTTAGAGTCCATGAAAATAAGTGGATACAACGTCTAAAAACAAAATATCCAGCCGGGCTAAATCATATATTTTTAAATATATATAATAGTAACAATATATAACTCAACAAATCAAAACCTACCCACATTTCTCACCCACACAAGACAGACATGCTTACGGAGGAATGGAGGCCTCACACTTATACACTCACCCACACGAATATACACACGTACACACACATCATACTCACTCATTCCCTAATGAGCCAAATGATAACACACACCTACAGCAATAATACACGCTTACACATATCATACTCACTCACTCCCTAAGAACCAAATAACACACACACAAACACTAAAAAGAGACACATCCCTCACCAGGTCCAATAAAACTGTCAAACTGACCAGAGAATTCAGGATAAAATGTATCTATCCAGTTCTTATCTCAAATAACAACTTAAAAGAGACTGTTTGACCAACAAAAGGAATGTTAAAAGATTCATGTGAAAAAGATAAAAATAAAAAAACAAATGAAAACTACAGACAAAAGTTCATTTTCTCCAACAAAAGACATTCATTTCTGTAGTTCACTGCTAACAGCAAGCAGAAATATTTCTCCTCCCGATGATGGCCATTTCGGTCGAAACTAGTCGAGGAATCTAAATGGAATAATAATAAAAAAAAAAAAAACGAAAGAATATTAATCTACAACCCAGTGTGTCTAATGATTTTAATTTTTAATTTTTTATTTTCTTATTGTTCAAAAATATATATATATATATATATATATATAAATAACGAAATATATATATATATATTTTAAATTTAATATATATATATATATATATATATATATATATATATATATAATTATGTAACGAAAATCTTATATAATCCTTATGAATAATCCCAAGTAGGATGAAATCCTGAGAGCTCAATGTTAAGTCAGAGCGAATAATTTAATTTACAGAAAAACAGACCACTTTAAAACTCGATTAGTTATAATTTATTTCACAAGAGAATTTTATTTTTCTCTGGTGAAATAGATTATAACTAATCGAATTAAAATTGTCTGTTTTTTAGAAATTTATATATATATATATATATATATATATATATATATATATATATATATAGTTCAAGCAAAAAAAAAGTAGGGAGACATTGAAAAGAATAAAAACATTAAAAATTCAAATAAAACATTGCATTCGAAAGTGACTGAATTCACCCATTTCAAGAATGGCCTGTTCATGTGAGACGTTGGACCAAAAAGTAAAATTATGAATTCTGAGTTATGGAAGTTAACGCCATAGAGATGGGATTAAAAAAATCTCTTTCCCGGTTCGATTCTTTTTTTATATTTTTGGCAGAATTGTACTTAGTTTGGGGAATAGAGCGTTTGTAGAGATTACGTTGTGAACACTGAATTCAAAAATTAATGTCTGATGATAATGAAAGATAACGAAATAAATATCACCATGGTCTTTTTTTGTTTGTTTTTTTGTTATAATATCTATCTATCTATCTATCTATCTATCTATCTATCTATCTATCTATCTATCTATATTATCATGGCCCCTCCTGCTTGGGGCCATGATAAGATTCGGGTATTCCTAAATCAAACTTGTTCGCCTAAGAAACCTTATCGAAACAGTACTTATTACGGCAGGCAATACTGAATCAAAAATTCGCCAAGCACACAAGAAATGGACACATTAAGTAACCGCCACTGTTGATTTTGAATTCACAAATTTAATAATCAGTAATGACCTACGTCACTTCCTCCTCAGTACAAGGCTATACAAAAAGAGAATAGACAGCATGCTCGTCTTTTTTTTTCCGTCTTAGGGTCCAACATGCGGAAAGATCCACATTCTCAACGGACTTGTTTAACATAACAGGTAAGTAATGGCCAGAAATCTTTCCTTACCTATGAATTATCAGAAATGTTCTCCGCTTTCTTTTCCACGAACAACCATATGTATATTTCGATTATAGGTGCAGTTTAATTTATAATTACATGAATCATTCATACAAAAAACAAATGTAGATGTTAATGATTTAAATGGCGAGAATACATCTTCATCATAAATAAGATACACCAACCCCGAACCTGTATATGAATGATATGATTCCTGTTTATAAATTCCAGTTGCATAAGGTCTTTTAATTTTTTACAGACATCATCACATCATCATTGAAGTAGATTTTGTTCTTGTTTTTTTACTTCTCAGTAATAAAGAGGACAACGAAAATAGAGATGTAATCCGAAAAAATGCTATGAAAATGTGTTATTGTTTTTTGGAACGTGCGGTCGCAACGCCGAGTTTGAATTTAAATTTTTTTGTCAAATTGTGCGTTTTTTTACTGGTAGATTTTCCGTGAATATGGCATGAACTATATTGTTCAATAATTACAGTAATGTCACACTTATTATCCGAGAATTGTACGTTGGATCAGTTATTTTAATTTCAATTAAAAATGTGCAAATATAATTTATAAATTCATGAATCATTCATACAAAAACATATATATATATTATATAATATATATATATTACTTAGACGTTATTTTTTTAGATACCATTTTTTTGAGCAGTCACTCTGGTTATTTATTAAATAGTATATTTATTTAAAAACAACCAACTGCTCGCGTAAGAATTTGATTCCGATCAGTGAGCCGTGTCAGCGCATAGACAATTACAAATATTTTAAGAATGAGTACATATAAATCCACTTCTTCTTTCCATCCAATTATGGATTAAATAGTAAACTTGTTTCAGTAAACCATTATGAACTTCCCCAAAAAAAATCTTATAATTTAAAAATATTTTGTATTTAAATCACCTGCAAATTGTTGACAAGTCATAGAAAATCAATCAATTAATCAATTATCCTTGAAAATGGAACAGTTGTCTGTAATACAAATTTCACCTTCAGTAAATCAGAGAACGGATTTTGTTGAAACATTTAAAGGTGAGCAAACAATCATGAAATTTAAAACTATCCAATAAATTTATTCAATATTATTTAAAATATCTTGTGGACTTTTCCCCGAGGAATACTTGATATTAAGTTAGTTTTTTTTTGTCAGTTACAGAAAGCTCATCCCTTGAAGACTTCCAACTGAATCAACACATAAAATGGATAGCTAATGATACTGTAAAAGGAACTAACGATATAATCATAATGTTGATGTTCCACATTATTTCTACCAAAAAGTTTAAGAAGGAAACTTCTATCGGTACTGGAAAATAATGACAAAGTTTCACCAACTTGAAAACCTACTTCCCTGAAAAATTCTTTTCGGAGAAAAAACGTTTAAAAAAGTAATAGCTTTATGACAATGTCTTTAATGGCAAGCTTTTTAATGTGGGATCCTGAAAAACTTGCACATGGGCCAGGTCCAAAATGGCGTCGGATGCAGGAATTTGGTTAAGAGCAGAGGGCCGTATCAGAAGAAAATTTTATAAATGTTTTAAGAATGAGTCCATTTGGTATGAATCCACTTATTGCCTTCTTATGGATTAAGTAGTAAGGACTGTATCATTAAACGATTATCATCTCCCCGCGTCCAAAAATATTATAAACTAAAAATATTTTCTGTCTTTAAACAATCCGCAAAATAGGTTGACAAACCATAGAAAATCAATCAATCCATTATCGTTGAACATCGAACAAATTTGTTTGTATTACAAATTTTACCTTCAGTAAACAAGAAAAAATGTTGTTGAAACATTTAAAACCACGGAAGCAATCATAAAGTTTAAAACCATACAACAAATTTATTCAATATTATTTAAAATATCTTGTCGACGTGCCGAGGAATACTTGATATTAACTTAGTTTTAGCATTTCAATGACAGAAAGCTTATCCCTTGATGACTTCCAACTGTATCAATACATAAAATGAATAGCTAATGAAATTGTAAAATGAATAACGATATAGTCAAAATGTTGATGATACACACTATTTTTACCAAAAGGTTAAGAAGGAAACTGACATTGGTAAAGGAAAAAAAATGATATAAGCCAACCTACTTGAGAAAAAAATGAAAAACAATGAAAGCTAGAGTAGCAATGGCTCTTCAATCAATGGATTTTTGAATATCAGAAACAGAATTCTCATCCCTTGAAGACTTTAAAAATTATCAGCACCTAAAATAAATAGCTCATGAAACTTTAAGATGGAATAACAATATAATCAAAATGTTGACGTTCTACACTATTTTAACAAAAAAGTTTTGGAAGGAAAATTCCCATCGGTAAATGAGAAACCTACTTTCCTGAAAAAATTTTTTCGGAGAATTTAAAAATGATAGCTTGAGTAGCAATGGCTTTTTCGGTCAATAGATACGGAATTTTTTAACTTTAAAAATGAAACATATATTAACATTACCTTTGCAGATAAGAAGAATAGGCAATACTCTTAGTAAAACTTGCCATCCCAAACTGTTTAATGTGGGGGCCCAAAGAAAAAACACGGACCATGTCCCAAAATGGCGTCAATTGCGCTGTCATTGGTATAACTAACGAAGGCAGATATTAGACTTTGATCCCAGCCCGAGGTCAAAGGAGGGAAGAAAAACATAACTTTAGTACCATTGGCCGCTCGGTCAGTGAATGGCAAAAATTTTCTTATAAGGAAATAGTTAATACTAACCTTAGGATTGGAGATAAGGGATATGGAACAAGGACGGTTTAAATCGGTGAGCCCAAGCGGTGCATATGGTTCAAAAGCCAAACATTTCTCGGTCCAAGGATAAAGAGCCCATCCTGCCATGATATTCTTTCCTGTATATTCAGCTATAGACAAAAGCAAAGAAATGGATTTATATCTATGCAAAAAGTATTTCTTCGAAAGATAATACAACAATCTCGGATAGAGGTTGAACTCAGCAGGCCAATATTTCCTTGCTTATAACTACTAGGCTAACAACACATAAATAACTGAAAAATATGATGTCTAAATAATTTAAATGTGATACAATAAAATTCTATTTCGACGCAGATCTATTGATGCTGTAAGCGAAAACAAATAATTTTTTTTTTTCGATTTTTATTACTTAATAGTTCAAACAAAATTTGTTGTTGGGACATAAAATATTTAATAACTAATGTTATGGGCCATATATAATAAACCACTTAAAGAAAATCAATGCAGTTATTCCAGTCGTGAAGTTGGATTTAACCTTGAAATTTCAACAGATCTCTCCGGAGGAAATTAAATTCATAAGAACGTTGTCATATTTTATATCTAAAAAAAGAAGAAGAAAAAAAGCCACGTTTTTAGAGAGATAGTTTCTTTAAGGAACAGAAAATATTTTGTTTCTTTGGAATTTCATTATTTTATTGGCTTCCCAGGAATCAGCAGATTTAATATGAAGTTAGTGTCTTTTCGTTAAGTTTTTATTCAAGTTCTTTAGATGCAAAACATTGGATAGGATTTTGCATACACAAAATAGACATCTCTCAGCTAGAGTCAGGCTTCAGAGTTGCACCGCTAGGTAAACATTAACTTATTGATCAGATTGATTAATGTCATATTTCATGAAAGACAGAAATTAATCGACAGTAATAATATAACAAAAAAGTAGACTAATCGGTTTATTTCGTAATTTATTGAGTTTAATAAACATTATTTAATAGTGTTGGAAAAATAGAAGATTAATTTGTTGTTGTACTACTTTGGATAGGATTTTGCATCTTATCTCAATCATACAGCAGCTTCCTTGATGAATTTTATCTTAAATATTAGAGGAAGGAAACGATGATTATAAAAATAAATAGACACAATATGTCTATATTATTCAATATATATATATATATATATAATAAAAATACTTAAACACTAATATTCCATGGTCATAATTTATTCCATTGGAATCGTAAATAAGATCCAATTCATCAGACCTACAAATTCAAAAAGAAAACAGAAAAAACAACCCTGAAATAAAAACAGAATTTAGAGAGAGTGATAGTATGAGGAGGAGGGAGATTAGACATTAACAGAGAGAATTTTAGGAGAGGTGAGTGGAAGGGGTTTAAGTAAGAGAAAAATGAATGTTGTCGGATGTCTAATGCATAAAGATACATTTCGTGGTGACACACACACACCATAGACAATCTAAAGAATAAGATATTTAACAAAGAAGGGGTTAGAGATATATATAAAGTAAAGAATATTTTATATATATATATATATATATTTTCCAATTTAATATCAATATATATATATATATATATATATATATATATATATATATATAAATGAAATATGTTAATTATATATATATATATATTATATATATTTAATACATAATTACAAATAAATTATAAATAATTATACATATATATACATTATTTATATGTAAGCAAATATATGGATATAAATACGACAGTATGAAAGAAAAATACAGAAAAAAAACAAAAATCTGAATATGCAATTATGCTGTATTAATGTTAAAATAAAGTCGACGTCGGACGTTTCGGTCTATTTAAGACCATCTTCATGGACATTTTCATTTAAACATAATTAACATTATAACTTATAAAAATTTAACACAAAAGACGATGGACATAACAGCCCAACTAATTCAAACAGATAACTGAAATTTTATACAGATCGGCGTTCTGTTTAAATATGATCACGTAGTCGTCACGTGGGCGATGTTGTTAAAACGTATTCCAAGATGATTTCCAAAAATTAAAATATTAAAAGTCGGTTGAAAAATTTTTATAAAACAGTTCAAAAATCTCTTCCGTTGATGTCGGAATACGTAGTGATCAATTGGTTCTTATATCTTCAACAAGCTTGAAGTCCTTCCTGTTACAGATTTTTGTTTTTCTGTATTTTTTCTTTCATACTGTCGGATTTATATCCATATATTTGCTTTTTTATATATATATATATATATATATATATATAATGCCTTTTTTTAATTCCTTTTGGAACATATGGCCAAGATATCATTGCGGTTTCTGTAACAAGCCAGTTTTTTAAGTAAGTAGTTTGTTAGCCTACTGCACAACACCCAAACTGGAGGATCAGGTTTTGAATTCAGAGTTATCCTTCACCTAGACCAGTTGCCAAGCAAAGGCTATAGAACACAGTCTGTCATGCTATTTACCAATAGCTGGGGAGAAGATGAGGACCCATACCTTTTACCAAAGGGTATTGGAAAGCAAGTGAATATAATGGATTCGACTGGTATTCGAACTCGACTCTCTGATTCCTCAATCCGAGGCCATTACACCATTGTGCCTCCCTATTAGAACAGTAGATTTGGTGTATGTAGATATACTACCATATTTGTGATAAATCAATATTGATAAACTACATCAATGTTTACTTGAACGTATCTTTTTCCAGAAGAAGTGGTATATGAATAGGGATAATTTAGACCTCATTATATAACACTAAAATGCAAGAGTTTACTAGTGTGTGATAGAACATGAGAAATACACTATTAACATTTTGAGCCCTGCGTTCCTGAACAATTTTAACCTTTCTGCCTGAGCTCCCGATTCAAAATTCGCAAATAATTGGTATGTAATGTTTAACGCCAGATATAAAGATAGTTATAAGTGTTTACCCACCGTTCAACTGGTAGCTGAGCATTAAGTCATTTTTCTCTGCCACTGTTCAACTGGTGGCTGGGCATTACGTCATTTTTTTTTGTACCACCGGTAATGCGGTTATCAGGGCTCAAAGGTTTAACAGAGAGAACAATAAGAGCACAGGAATTATTGAAGACATATGATCACGACTGAAATAGCAATTTTTGAAGATCAAAGTTATTCGAGAGCAAGATGCCAGAGGAGTTTCACAAGAAAATGTAGTAGAAGAAAATCTTAGCATAGAACTTACGGTTACATCTAGCCATTTCATGTCAAATGAACAAACCTTTGTGTCAAATTAGTATTTCACTTAAATTTATAATGTTTAGATTCTCTAGAGGAGTGGTCAGTGGTCATCAGAAGAATTACTATGAAATTATTTTTTAAAAGCACAAATAAACTACGTTACTACGTGGGAAAGTCACTGTAGCCGAGATGATAGTTCAAGACGAGTAACTTTGTATTTTATCAATGTTCTCTAAATATATAGCAGGTACACCAGAACAGACGTAGCAACAATATTCAAATATTCAAAGACGAATAATTATGTAAGATTTTTTTTGCTGCCGATAGAAATTGTTTAGGACTATCAGTGGACCAAGTGCTCTAGCAACTGACCAAATGGAATGATCCAATATAACCATTCCACTTTTATGTCAGCGTAAAATGTCAGTTCGAGAAGGCAAAGATTCTCCTAGAGATTAGTATCAGCCATGTTGATGGAAGGCAGAAAAGTTTCTCGGATGATTAACAGAGAGCAGTTTCGTTTTTGAGGCGTTAAAATTAATAAGCCGTTTCTTGCAAAACAATTAACAAAAACTTTTATAAGTCATTTCTTTTTGGATCTATTAAGACAGGAGTAAATAATTGTGTCATCAGCATAGATCCCGAGTTCAGAACTGATGAAACCAGGAACTTGGGTGATTGAAAAGCATTTTTACCATATTTCGATTTTTAAAGCCCAAATATAATTGATAATCAGAAATCACTTTGAATAATTGGAGAATCAGTTACGATCTCATTACTCAATTCGATTAATTTTAAAATATTTTATTTTTCACATACATCTTTTTTTGGCTAAGACAATTTTTAAATAAAATAATATTAATATAGATACTGGTTAAACATTAATAAAAAAAAAACAAATTATAAATTTTATTTAAATTATAATTTCTATTATAAGTATTCACTATTTATGGATACAGGCTTTTAATTTTATCTCAAAAAACTTGCTCCGATGAGCTGCTTTCGCTGGTTCCCAGACCCGAATTCAAGCGTGCTACCAGGCTGGCATCCCGCCCCTGACCCTTTCACTGCTGAAACGGTTAAATGTAGCCGCCTAAAAATTCCAATAGCTTCATATCTCGCACCTCTCGCCGGTGGAACTCCCTTTCCTATTCCTGTTTCCAACTTAGCTATAATCTCCAACTATTTAAATGTAATGTCAATCGACATCTCCAGTTGCCTTGATCTATCCATTATCCTTCTCCTCATCCTTTCCTCTATTTTCCTATCTGCTCTCGCTCCAAATCGTCTATAACCCCTTGCCTGCTAGTGGCTTCCCGCCTTGCTAGGAGTGAAATGCTTAAAAAAAAAAAAAAAAAAAAAAAACTCTCTTACAATTTATTTCTAGATAATAAATTACCATAGGTGTCTCATATTTGTTCGAAGATATTTATTTTAAATGTTATTCACCGTTAAACGTTTTCTACTTAACCCCATTTTTAATAACAAGTTTGCCATGTTAACGTTTTATCATTAGATTTTTTTCTGTCGTTTTGATCTTATAAAGCGAACCGCTGATAATAAAAAAAAGATTATACATCCAAATGTTTTTCACAAATCCCCTTTTACATGCTTTTTTGGTTATATATCAGTCATTTTATCAAACGGATAGACATGAAAAAACACGACTAGATTGATTGTCAAACAACGTATTAATGTAGAAATTGAATTTTAGCCATATATAAAATTTCATGCGAGCAAAATACAAACCTATATTCCTTACCACTAGCTAAAAAGCGAAATTTTTGTTAACCAATAATGTCTTCCGATGGGACATTTCTTAATAAGCCAAATTTTGAAGCTGTTCTTGGCGACACTGTCTGGCCTATGGAAATACAAATCGAGTTTTCAGGAAAAAAAAGGAATGAGAAGGAAAACACTGCCGTTTGATTATTTTTACCAATAATAATAGAATGTTACACCCGCCCTAATTTAAAAAAAAAATCTGCTTGAGGCTGACGACCGACAGGATGGATAATCAGGCAGACGTGGAACAAACTTAACGGTTAACATTTTCAAGAAGATTCTGAAACGCCAGGGTGCGAACAAGAACTCCGGACAATATATGTGAAACAATCTGAAACTGCCTTCAAGCCTACAGTGACCAATCCTTCTCTGAAAATGCTCGTATCAAAATTCGGCAAACATTCTTTATTGGCTACTGTTTTTTTTTTTATATGTCGTGTCCTTTCAGGACGTAGGCGATGATGGCTCTCCACCTCCCTTATCCCTTGTAGCTCTGAAAAAGTTTCTATGCCTTTTGCCAACTGTCCGAGACCACGTTCCGTCATCCACTCGCCCAAATCCGCCAGTTATCTAATGCCTTTTTTTTTTTTCCTTGTCTCTTTTCCCTCTGTTCGACCTGTGTGTATCAGATTCTCCAGGCCCTCTTTTCTCACTACGCGTCTCAGATATTTCATCTGCCTCTTCTTTATGTTAAGTATAAGCTTCCTCTTTGTTTGCATCGTCTTCAAGACCTCACCTTTGCTCATACGCTCGCTCTATGACATAGACATTGAATGAAGTCTAAAATACTCTTGGTAAAAAAGATGAAACGAAAGTTCAGATGGAGTTGCTGATATTTTAACCATCATGGAATTCGTAGTAATATTGATGAATAAAGAGTAACCATAGTTTTTCAGGGAAAACGAAGTGGTGTATTGGTTAGCAATTTTTTCACTGGATCATCCGACTGAGCAGTCAGATCCATCCTCAATGTGTACATCGATATTCGGCCTTGTGATACATCTATGCCATGCTTAGTCAATAACAATATTTGGGAACTTCGATGGGGTGTAATGGTTAGTAAGCTTGTCTCGCTAGATTAATTACGATTGACCATTTTCTCTAAGCATTTTATACTAAAAAACTGGACAAAATATAGTCTCATAAAAATTTGAAAACCGCCTGCAGTTTTGGAAAAAATGTTTATTTAATGAATGCGACATTAATACTTATTCAATGTTTTTTTTTACTGCTCTTGAGCAGCCTCAATCTCTGGGGCTTAGACTTAACAAGGTCTGCAATATCAATCTGGGTAAGTTCCTCTTGAGTTGAATGTAAATATTGAAGCAATTCTTCACGAGTAGCAGGTTACATCCGTTTCATAGGCAATTAACTGTCTAATCTTTCTAATGCGACATGCCCTTCAGGGTGTAGGTGATCACGGCCCTCCACCTCTTCCTGTCACTTGTAGCTCTTAATAACTTTTTATCGTTTTGTTATTTCTCTCCCCGACCCTGTCCAGCTATGCCTCAAAGACCATTATATTATCACGCATTGCTTTCACCGGTTCCGTTTTCCATCTATCCGGTCAGTAAGTATCAGATATTCCAAGAACTCCTTTCTCATTATGAGTCCCAGAAATTTCAAATGCCTCTTCCTGATGTTGAGTATAAGTTTCCTTTTTGGTTCCTTTTCTCCAAAACCTTGTCGTTGTTCACATGTTCGGTCCATGGTATCCTCAGCATCTTTCTGTAGAACCACATTTCTGTTGTTTCAAGTCTCTTCTTCATCTTTTGAGGAGATTGACCAGCATTCGCTGCCATAAAGAACAGATATGACGTAACATTTCAGTAGTCTTTTCTTTTGTTTCTTTCACCTGTCTCTTAATACTCTGCTTAGCTTTTGGAATGCATCTTTAGCCATCCTCAAATGCGTCTTTGTCAGTGTCGCACACTTTTGTCCTCTGAAGAAACACTTCCCAGATATTTAAATTTTTACCTTTTTGATTTTAGTGTCCCCAACCTGTAAATTGCATTTCGGGCTCATTTTTTTTTTGGCTGATGACCATGCATTCTGTCTTCTAAAGTTAGTTAATTCATTAGTCCTTTTTTTTCACTTTCTTCAAATACCTTCTTGCAGGGGTTTTTTTTTCAAATGTAAATTTTATCAAACACTGTGTCATCTATAATGTTATTTTCATTGTGGTTTGCCAATAAAAAGCCAGGTAAATAATTGTTTTTAATCAGTTGAATTGCCGAGTACCTCAGAAAACACACATATATATTCTGTTTTTCCTAATTTTCATTCTCACAGCCATTCAAACCATTTTGGGATATCCAAATTCTTAAAAATGAAATCAATAAATTAGATGTAAAAGGTGTTATCTCAAAAAGAACCCATTAAAAGAATAAATGGTGAAATTTTTGAGGAAAAAATCACATACCCCCTGAAAAAACACTTCAAATCCCAACCCTGAGTCGAAAATATGAATGTTTTCCTCGGAATGAATTGGGGACCCCAATATTTAAATATATCAAAATTGAATTGAAACAATGCTTGAAATTAACATAAACTGGGAACCCCAGTTGATTTTCTTCTGAAATGAACCCCTGAGTCAGTAAACTATTTCTTCTTCCACCATCTCTTATAAATTAATCAAACATATATCAAATAAATATTTTAAAATCCATTTACATAGAACTGCTATATTAACTTTTTCATTTTAAATGGAAGACAAATTCATTTTCATCGTATTCAAATGTTTAAAATATTTAAAACTATGGCCAAAGGTATGATTTTTAAATTTCTTGTTAACTGTTTTTTTTTTCATTGTTTTTTTAAAATTTATTATAAAATAAATTACTAAACATTCCCAGTTAATTTTTTGATTTTTTTACAGGACAGATTATTACAATAATAAGGTTCATTTTTATTAGAAGTGCATGCATATTTTAAATTATGTTTTTCCTTAAAAATAAAGAGAGAATCTATAAATAAAATTAAAATATTTAAACAGAGATTTTTTCCAACTCTATTAAAGCATGTTTGTTTTCATTTACTACATATTAATTTCCTTTTTAACTCCATTTGTTAAAAAGATCACTAATTGCACTTTTTTACTCGCCATTTATGGATTAATATTAATTAGACAAACTGAAGGTGTAATTCTTTTAAAACGTAGTTCCCAAATGAATTGATAGAAATTTTGATATTCCTACAGATAATATTTTTTGATTTTTATTAAATTGTTTTAAAATGTCATTCAAATGTTAATTATTTTTTTATTGTTTGTGGCTAATTTTTTCATTTTAAATTTTTTTTGTATTTAGGTTCATGATTATTATTTTATTGGAACTTGAAATTTTTGAAAATATGAAAGTTATAAAAATAAATAAAATATTTTTTACATTTTTAAAATTGATGAATGATCATTTTAATTATTCATTATAAGACTAAAAAGTTTGTTAATAAAAATATATTGGTATGCAGTCTGGAGAAAAATCCATTTCATTAGATTGGTTTAATCCCCTTTTTTTTGATGGTAGTAATCAGAAATTATCAAGTCAATTCAAATCTGATAGTTAGCAATTTGGTTCTTCCCCTTTTTTTTAAAATATGGCTGCATTCAATAGTCTTTTATTTTTTCTCCCAAAATGGTTGGTTTCTTTTTTGCATTTTTTGATTTATCCTCTCTTTAAAAAATCTGAATTTTAGCCCAGTTTGTCAAGTTTGACCAGGAAAAAATTTGGGCCTTTGGTATCTGTTTTTAACATCAAAAGTTCTTTGTGTTCATTTTTTGATTATTCAAAATTTATTTTATTTTCCTCAGGAATACTGTATTTACTTTTTTTGTTTGGATAAATAAAAAGTTTTTTTAAAAGTCTTCTATTCAAAAAAGTATTTTTTTCAATTTTTTGTAAATTTTTTTCATGCAAACTTTATTTTGTTTTTTATTTCAATTATTTTTCTTCATCCATTTATTTATTTGAGGGTTATTTCTGTAAAAATCACATTTTGTGTGTTTAAATAAATTTCATATGAATATATATTATATATATATATATCTATATATTTATTTTAAATAGTTCACTATTTGAATCCTCCATTCTGACATTTAAATAATTAATTTGTATTCATAGATAGAACAAACTCAAAATAAAATGAGATTGTTTCTGAAATTGTAAGAACATGAAACTATTCAAAAACAAAGAATCCAGAGTTTGATCATTTTTTTCCAATTTGTAAAAACCTTTATTTAAATGAGTAAAAGCAACTATGTAAAGTGTTTGGATACGAATAGAGTTTTTCTCAAGTTATAAAATCCTACCTTGGTTTCATTTTAATTTTAGGTTTTTTACCTAAGTTTTACTTTTTAAAGTTTATTTTATCCTTATATATATATTTAGTAAGATTTTATATATATTATATATATATTGTAAGAAAAAATATTTTAAAAATTGTCATTTTTTTTTTTAACTTAATATTCTTTTTATTTTTTTTTCATATTGTTTTTATCTCAAATCTACTATTTATTTGTGCAATGAATATTGTCACATCTGCTCAATAAAATCATTTTTATTTTAATTGATTTGTCATTGGATTTAAAGCAGAATCTGCTTTCTCCTATCTTTTCACCTTTTTCTTTGTTTTCAGTCATTCCTTCCGTTTCTACAAATATATTCATTGTGTTGTTCTGGAAATCACCTATTTACCTTGGTACCCTGATGGTAAAAGAATTTAAGTTCCTTCATTCTTGATTGGGAGTTTGATTTGGTTTATTTTGTTTTATGGCATAACAAACTCCTGGGTTTTTATAATAATAAAGGGTCCTATATATTGGCATTAATAGAATATGTATTTTTTGTTTGTGTAGAAAATCACGTTGTCAAGACAAACACTTAGTTGTGGAACAAGCTGAGCAAAGCCTAAAAAACATTGAGAAAGAGAGCTATTTATGGTGCCATGGAGCATCCCATTGTGCTCAAATGGGATAGTCCATAATTTGGGCTGGTTGGCTTGCTGCAAATGAGTTTAGGTATTTATTATTATACAAGCTTGATTCCAGTTAGTTTAATCTTTTGTATTGAGTTCAAAATCATTTATTTTTGTCTGCCAGCTGAAACAAACTGGGACCCAGTTGACATCATTTGCATGTTTTTGTTCTATTGTTATTCTACGGTACAAAATCAGTTTGTAGATCAGGTTTCATTGACATTGAGGATTTTTGTTGAGAATCAAATGTATTGCTGGTAATTTTTTTTTTTTTTTTTTCAAAAATGTATTGTTCATATTTTTACTCAAAAAATCTATTTTTATCATGGTTTGACACCAGTTTGCTGGGACCCTAACAGGTGCTACCACCTTGGGCCTGGATGGACCTTGGAACAACAGTAATTAAGAAGTGGTTCCACACTCCTCAAAACTTCTTGAACAGAGGCCTTGCTGCTGGATGTAGTTTATCGTCATACCCAGAATTCTATTTTTATCAAGACTCACTACACACCCACCATATCCATCAAGCATTTCACTCTCAAATTACCATTTATTCTGTCCTTTAAAGAATTTTTCAATTCCCTGGAAGACTGCAACAAGCACTCAGAGCAATTCTTTGCTGAGAAAACATAAACATTATAGAAGGATAGACTTATGAAGTTGTCAGAAAGATGGCAGTAGATAGTCGAGTGAAACAGTAAATATGTTGTTCAATGAAGTTAACGTTGAAGATAAAAAAAAGAACGTGTCTTATGTTTACTTAATAAACCAAACAAACATTTTAGCCATGCAATATACATTTGTACATACACTTAGAAGAAACAGATGCCAAACATTGGCTTGGAGGATGTGTAGAATATGGTAAGGAATTAAAAATACCAGCACTGTCTGAATCCAAACAGACCATTTTTGATTTGATATCTCAAAATAAACCAATGAAATTTATGAGACTTTTTTTTTTTTTGTGTTTTTATTCAGTCATGATTTTAGGATAAGCACACAAAGAGAAGGAAGAAATGTCCAATTGTTGATATAAGCATTACTTATTATTACACCACCCCCCAATTAAAAGTAGTTTTATTTGTCACAAGGTTATGTTTGAAGAGCACTCAGTAAAGATTAAAAAGCATTTATTTTACATAGTAATATTTTTCAACTATAAAGGGTGCTGTTATGTTAGCATTCTGACTCCAAGACACAGGTTCAAATCACATCATACCCACTTTGTCAAGAAGTTGAGAGTAATAAGCCAAAAAGTTCACATGCAAAAGGCAGAATGTCAAGTGGTTGTAACATTTTGTGTTCAGTTCAAGAAAAAACAAAATTGTTGGGAATTAAACTGAGAATTGTTCATTTTTATTGGTTAGGAAGAAATCCCAGCATGCATCTGTGGGATTTGTCTATAAATTTGGGGAAAGAATGTTCTTAGCAGTCATTCCCTATAGACTGGAACCAAAAATAAGATTTACAAAAATAATTTTCTTAGGAATGTTTCCATTTCTTCATCGAGGAGATTTTCTAGTATTTATTAGTATAGTATACAGGTGGTCTAATATTATATAGTTCAGTACTCTTTTCTTTGTTTCTAACACAATTGTTCTGTTTCTTAATAGTTTGCTAAGCTTTTAGAAGGCATCTTTCATTATCCCAATGCATCTCTGGATTTTAGGGCATTTTCAGATATTTAAACTGTTTGATTTTGGCATCCCCAAATTTTTAATTTGCATGTTGGGTTGTCCCTTTTGCTAACAAGCATGTATTCCGTCTTCTTGCATTTGGTGTCTAGTCCGTTCTTCTTGCTTTGATACTTAACTAAACTTTTTTATTTATTTATTTTATTGATTCATTTTCTACAGCTCAGCAACCTTTGCTGGTTATTTAAAGCCGGAAAAAATATTTAGTTTTGACTAAAAACAATAATGGTTTAGTGATATAAATATTACTAATTAACCCATAGCTGTGTATTTGTGCAGAAGTTAATATAATGAAACCAATGGAAAATCGAACTCTGGTCTCCGATGAATAATTCTGAGCCATTATCCATCATGTCACCTGCATATTCAAGCTCATAGCACCTGGTATTCCCAAGTGGTTACCCATCTAAGTACTGACCAAGATCAATGTTGCTTAACTTTGATAATCATATAGGAACCTCTGTAAGCCACCAAACTAGATGGACTAATCTAAAGAGATAAATAGCACGCTCTTTTACTGAAAGAGTGGATATTGAACAGAACTTCTTGTCAACCTCTCTGTTTCTGAGTAGAGAGGAACCCAGACAAAGCTATATGAGAAGGGCAGTCTCATCTGGGGAGGTAGACAGCCACCTGACACCATGTATGTGGGGTCTCTGGGGAATTTTTGCCTGAGCATATATGCTCGGAATTCCCCACATTAAAAACTGGCCTTGTGCCACATCCTGCCTTGTGGGTAGACTTTGGATAAATACCAAAGTTGAGCAGAACTAAGGTGAAGGTCACAATTAACTGTTATTCCAGCAGACTGTGTTCTCAACTTTTAGTACTGTATTATTCTTTGGAATAAATTACTACTACTTTTTATGTGTATCGATTTATCCATTTCATTTGGAAGCAAGGGATTTGAAATTTACAGCAGATACCAACATTTGACAAGAAAAACTTTGAATGTTAATACCAACACAGACCGAGGACTCGCGTGTAAAAAAAATTTATAGTCATATACCAACAAATTATTTGGTGACTACTCAAACTTGGATTAATTCCAAGTCAGATGTGTAAAAACAAGTAAGAATTTTGTCTGGTTACTTAGTTAAAATTTGGTCTCTATAAAGAAACATGGAGGAATTTAAAGAATCAATGTTGGAATTCATGAGATTTCAGCAGAAACAAAATGAACAGTTGGAGGAACAATGATGTTTGGACCAGGAACGCTATGAGAAACAAAATGAATGGTTTGAAAAAATATTCGAATTATTAGGGTTAAAAAAGGAAAAAGAGCAAGGCAATGCAGATTCTTTTTCTCAGGATTTAGTTATAAATTCGGTTGGTGAATTTAAGTAAGTTGTGAGGAGGAAGTAACTTTTGCAGCACTTTTTCGCCATTATCAAGAGGTCTTTCAAAAAGATTGTGCTACATGGTTGGACAAAAAGAAAATACGTCTGTTGCTTGGAAAATTTGGTCCAAGTGAACACGAAAAGTTTGCAAATTACGTACTTCCGAGAAAACCTGGGCAAGTGTCTTTTGAGGAGACTGTCTTAATTCTGAAAAAAAAGTTTAGAAAAAAGTTCTCTTTTTAACACAAGATGGCAATTTTTAAACTTTAAAAAGAAAAGTAGGGGGATTGTCAATAGAGAGTGTGAGAAGTTTAAGCTGAAAGTACTCCTGATATGTTTAAGTGCTTGAATTTTGTACAAGGACCAATGGTTCCAGAGGATGCTGTGATTAGAATGAGAATTTTGTCTAAATTAGAGCAAAATCCAAAAATGGTCGCAGAAGAATGTAAATGAATAGAAAATCTTTGACTTGGCATGATGAAAACAGAGGAAGGCAACATGTCAGATATACAGACAATTAAGCAAAAACAACATAAAGAAAATGTTGCCTGGAAAATAAGTCCTTGTTATGCCTGTGGACAGATTTATTATTACAAGAAATGTCCATTTAGAGTAAAAAGAATGCTTTAATGGCCAAGTAAAAGTGATTGCACATGTGTCAAGGACCCTATTGCCAGCTGAAAAAGCATACAGTCAAATTGAAAAAGATGCTTTAAGGATAATTTTTGAAGTAAAGTTTCCATACTCTCGTAAGGAAGGAGTTTTATGCTTCCAACGGACCATCAATCATTATTGTTTATTTTTGGTTCCAAAAAAGGGATTCCTACACATACGGCAAATTGATTTCAGAGATGGAGAATAATATTATTAAATTATAATTTTAAAATGAAGTTCTTTCTATCAAAGAGGTTGGGTCATGTGGATGGGTTATCCAGGCTAATCCCCAAACTGTGAACCATTAAAGGAAACTGTGATCGCAGCGTTAAGAATAAAAATGGAAATAAAAACCGTTCTATGCAACACCATGTGGGAATTACCTGTGACGTTTGAGGAAATCAGGATCAAAGAAAAAAAATAGACAAGTATATCACAGAGAAAAAGAAGCAAATTAGTAGCCAACATTACAAAAAGAATGATGGTGAAAACTTTTTTTTTTTTTTTTATCAGTGATGGGATATTAATGTATGGCAAACATGTAGAAATACCGGAAACGCTAAAAAAAAAAAAAGTAGAATACTTAAAGATTTTCATACTGAACACCCTGGTATATTGAGGATGAAAGCTTTAATGAGAAACTATTTTTTGATCAAATATGAACAAAGATATAGAGAAAAATGTAAAAACATCCTGAGGTGGTGTAATGGCAGCAAAAGGCACCACCAGTGAAATTTAACCTTTGGCCAAAGACAGACAGACCTTAGCAATGGTTGGTTGCATATTGATTTAGCACGTCCAATAAATGGGAAATACTATTTGATTGTGGTTGACAGTTTTTTTTTTTAAATGACCAGAGAAGATAAAATTTTTAAAAATCTACATGTAGCGGTATGATAAAATTTTTGCATGAACTTTTTGTAAGATTCAGTGTTCTGGATACGATTGTGTTGGACAATGGAATGCAATTCACTGCAAAAGAGTTCAAAGATTCTTGTAATTATTTTTTTCTTTTTTTTTTTCAGTTGTCATTCACAATCTAATGGCCAGGCAGAAAGATTTGTGGATACTTTCAAGTGAGCATAGAAAAAGTCAGACGGAAACGAATCCCTTGATGAGATACTACAAATCTTAAGAGTATATCCGGTGACACCAAACCCAAGTACAAATTTGAGTTTGTCACCAGCAGAATTAATGTTTGCGAGGAAAATAAAATTGATATTTGACAAGCTGTTACTAAAGGAAAATAAAACAGAAGAAATGAAAAAAACACAATTATAAAATCCTATATACCAGGAGAAAAATATTTTTCGAAGAACATAGGTACAGTAAAGAGTTCTGGAATACTGGCATCATAGATAAACGCATCAGGAGATTGATGTACATGATTAAAGATCCAAAAAAACACAGTTAAGAGATATCACAACCAGATAAGGAAAAGGTACTTGGGCAACATGAATAACTGAAAGGAAAAGGCAATGAACGTTATATATGACCTATTTGAGGTACCAATGCCATGAACGAGAGATGTTTGAATAAACGGAGAAGAAAATTGTTAGTGATTATACAAATAAACCCAAAAAGACAAAAAATGAGCCTCAGAGGAAGTAGTAAATTCATAAAAGGGGGAAATGTGGAGTACTGGAGCATCCCCACAAGATGAACTAATCTAAAAAGATAAATAGCACGAGAGAGAGTGGAAGTTGAACAGAATTTCTTGTCAATCTCTCTACCTCTGGGCAGAGAGAAACCCAGATAAGGCTATGCTAAAGGGCAGAGTCCCATTTGGGGAGGTAGACAAACCCAATCTTGTGTATACAGCGTCTATGGGGAATTTTTGCCCAAGCCTAAGGGGTTCGGAACACCCCATGTTAAAAATCAGACTTGTGCCACATCCCACCTTGTAGACTATGTTCTCAACTGTTAGTACCGTATTATTCTTCAGAATAAATTACTATTACTTTTTATATGTGTATCGAGTTATCCATTTCATAATGCAGCACTTAATAAATACCTATCAATTGTCAGTGTGATAGATACCACCTTAAAAGACTGATATGAGAAAAACAAAGCCAATTAACAAATAAACGTAGGGTTGCTAATATGAAATTATAAAAAAAAACAAAAGCATTAAAGCAGTTGAATGACATGAAAAATATTTAAAGAATCAAAAATGAATCTTTTTTTTTTTGTTCCCCATAAAAAAAAATATTAAGTCCCCTCTTCATCTGTGAAGAAATTACTTTGGATTCACTGATTGATATCAGAGGATTGATATTAGGTTTGGCCAGTATCTATTTTAATCTTCATTTTTACGAGAACCTACATTACCAAAACCATTTTTTTTTTTTTGTCATTAGTATGCAGGAAGTTGCAGAGAGTGAAAGTGAGAGAAAAGACTGTGTGTAGCTGGGATTGAAGAAAGGATAAAAGATGATTGGGATTCAAGAATATAGAAGATGGCAATTGACATTGCATTTAAATTTTTGAAGATTGTAGTTGTCAGGGAAGCAACTAAACAGAAGGGAGTTCCACAGACGGAATTACATTTTCTTCTTCATTATTATTATTATTAATAATAATATTATTATTATACTCCAAGCAAGGCAATAAAACCACTTTAGAGGTGGGACATACGGGGGTGGGGGCTACTCCCAAGTTTATCTTCATCTATGTTTATTCACTTGCTTGTACCCCAAATAAACCAAAACAAGCAAAAGAAGTTGGTAAAAAGTCATTTAATATTAGTCGCCAGCTGAAAATCCAGATTTGGCCCATTTCTGCACATTTTTTTAGCCAATTTTTCAATGTAACTGTATCAAACCACAAAAGCTGACATAAAATGGCACATATACTTGATCTCTGCGGGTAGCTAACAATAATTTACTGTTTAAGGGTTTGCTTCTCAATTCTATCACTTGTAATAACCACCAAACTAGTTAAATTTTGAAAATTATCAAATACTGCTTCTCCATATTAGACACACAAATTTCACTCAATTTAGTATGAGCTCATTTTGATGGAGGCCAAAAATTTGCTCATCAACTAGCAAATTCTGATCCTCATTTGCAAACTGCTTTAATAACTACTACTTATGACACAGCTTCATATTCCTTTAATCTGGGATCATGCTCAACAACCTTTTGATGTGTGGGTCATGCTCAGTATCCTTTTGATTAAGGATCATAATCAACATGAGCAATGCCCACAGCTGAACAAAGAAAATTATGCTGATGATTAGTGTGTTGTTCAAATTTTGAGTGTAGATTTGTGTGAAGCACAGTGTTGCTGTTGCTATTATTTGAGTACAGAATTGTGATCCGATGATAAATTTGATTGATGAGCTATTTGTTATTAATCCATTTTGGCCAGTGTCACATATGTGGGGGGGACACACGTTTTCATGAAAACTCTGCATGATCTATCAATGGGATTGTGCTTATTTTGATTTTATTTAGGGAATAACAAAGTTATGAATCAATAATCTATTTACAATTTTAAAGATTTCAAAAATTTTATTGTCCGGTTTTCTGTCTGAAAATGGATCAAATTTGTTAAAGTCTCAAGAGTGCAATTAGAAAAATTGTTCATAAATTCAAACAGGGTTGGTGGCAGATTGCGTGATCGTTTATGCTGTTCAGCTGAAAACATTGCTGCAGTGCACAAGAATGTGGCCAAAAATCCAAACACCTCTATTTGTCATCACGCGCAACAACATTACATCCTTTCCAACTGCACTCTCGGTTGGTTGATTATGTTGACCAAAAAAATTGCAAAGTGTGCAAAATGCATTTCTGTTTGAACGTCCATTTTTGTAATAGGCTTTGATAACTTTAACACGTTGTTTGATTATTAATCTTTCCTTGGTTGAAATTGTGAAAGACTTAAGTTGTTAAATCTGAGAGAAAAAGAAAAAATCATTAGACACTTTTTCAGCCACCGACCCAGTTTGTTTGAATTTATGAACAATTTTTCCAATTGCACTCTTGAAACTTTAACACGTTGTTTGATTGTTAATCTTTCCATGGTTGAAATTGCCAAAGACTTAAGTTGTTAAATCTGAAAGAAAAAGAAAAAAAATCATTAGACACTTTAACTTAATTCACATTTAAAAATGGTCCAAATTATTGGAACATCCTTTATTTAAGAAAAATAATACTCTAGGCCTCTAGCCAAATTTGTTACCCTACCCTGCAAAATGTGTCACATCTGAATTCTGCACAAAGATGGTCCAGTTATTTTCAGTCAGAATTCTAATTGCGCATTCATCTCTACCATCAAAATACAAGCTTAAAATTATCATGCTAAAAATTCTTAACACATGAACTGGCTAAATTTGTGATATGCTTGGAAAATCCACAGAATAATTCTTTCCTGTTTTTCTTTAATTTTGTGCTAACTCAGTGAACCCTTGATATTCTAGAAAATTTTTAGAATTTCATCTTAGACATTATCACAAGAGATAATCTTGAGTTTATTTTCAAGAATTTTGGGAAAAAGTATATGAAAAATTTCTCAGAGTTAATCTGTAGAAAAAGACAATATTTATAAATGTAAAAGACAATACGAAAACTGTAATGGTAGCTGACATGTTTCATCCAATGTGGACTTTTTCAAGGCAAAAACGAAATGAATTTATTAAATAAAGTAACTAATAATAACAAAACAAAAAACAATATCTCCGCACGTGACAGTAATTGACATAATTTTCAGTTAACAGTATGAAAATAGCGTTGTCTAAATTTCTTCCAGTTACTAAGGACATTTTGTTTTGCTACCATTACAGTTTTCCTATTATCTTTTACTTTTGGGAATAAAACATATGAAAATCCTGCTTAAATTTTTTTTAAAAATGTAGTTTTGTTTGTTCTTTCTATGCTTTTATGCACATAGGTAAGTGTCTCTGTCAGGAGAAAAAATCTAAATACCAATTCTGTTATATAAAACAAATCATGAAAATCTTTAAGCCATAAACCTTTTCATCAAATCCATGATCTTTCAATTATGCTTTTCTTTCAGAAGAAACAAACCTAAACACCAATTCTTTTTATATACAGTATACATCACTAAATTTTTCAACCATTAAAACTTTAACTGAATCCTAGTTTCCTCAAGTAAGCTTTTTTGTTTGATGAAAAAAAACAGAACTCCAGTTCCTTTATATAAAGCATGGATCCCTAAACCTTTTCAGCCATAAATCTTTTCACAAAACCCTTGATCCCTCTGTCAGGCGAACAAAAGCTGAACTACACTTCCTTTATATAAAGCATGCATCCTTAAACCTTTTCAACCATAAAACCTTTTGTCCTATCCTTGATCCATAAAGTAGGCTTTTCTGTCAGGTGAAAAAAACAGAACACCAATTCCTTTATATAAAGCATGGATCCCTAAACCTTTTCAGCCATAAATCTTTTCACCAAACCCTTGATCCCTCAAACAGACTGTCAGGGGAAACAAAACCTGAACACCATTTTCTTTATATAAAGCTTGAATCACAAAACCTTTTCAAATATAAACACTTTATCAAACCCTTGATCCATAAAGTAGGCTTTTCTGTCAGATAAATAAAACCTGAACACCATTTCCTTTATATAAAACACATACTCAGTATTGGCCTCTTAAAGAGCTTTATATATTCCAGAAGTTATTTGACCTTTATTATTTATAATTAAATATTAAATAAATTATTATTTATCTCTGAACTTAAAACCTTCACCAATATCAAACAATAAGGTAAATGATGTGTGTGTATTCCAAGAATTTTTTCCACTGGATACACAGTGAGGTAACAGCTTGGTATAATACCTTCACCAATATCAATCAGGTGGATAACAGCTCAGAATAGGAAACAGCCAAGTTTGAATCCCAAATGAGTTTGTTACATTCAACTGTGTACAAATAACCTTGGGAAAGGTATGCATCCATCTTTTCTCCCACCATCTATGGGTTAAATAGTAGGACTTTTGTATCTGGGAAAATCATTGATATCTCCCAAAAATGTTTAATATTCACTTATAAAAAGAAAAAAGAAAAAAATTATACTTATAATCCAAAATATGTTTCAGCTTTAAATAATCCACAAATTGTTGATAAGTCATAAAAAATAAATCAGTAAACCAAGAATTCTTTGAAATACTGATCTCTTTGGATTAATGAAAATTATGTTAATAAAAAAAAAAAATAACAACACAGTACTCCAAAAATAATTTCTTTGAACAATTATTACTTATCTCCAAAATAACTGCATATATATATATATATATATATATATATATATATATATATATATATATATATATATATATATATGAAAGAAAAATACAAAAAAACAAAAATCTGAATATGCATTTATGTAGTATTAATGTTAAAATAAAGTCGACGTCAGACGTTTTTGGTCTATTTAAGACCATCTTCATGGACATTTTCATTTAAAACATAATGAACATTATAACTTATAAAAATTTAACACAAAAGACGATGGACATAAGAGCCCAAATAATTCAAACAGATAACTGAAGTTTTATACAGATCAGCGTTCTGTTTAAATATGATCACGTCAATTTAAGTCAATCTGGGTGATGTTGTTAAAAACGTATTAGATGATTTCCAAAATTAAAATATTAAAAAGTCGATTGAAAATTTTTATAAACAGTTCAAAAAATATTTCTTTTGAAGATGGTCTTAAATAGTAAACGTCTGACGTTTTATGACTTTTATTTTAACATTAATACTACATAAATGCATATTCAGATTTTTGTTTTTTTTGTATTTTTCTTTCATACTGTCGGATTTATATCCATATATTTGCTTACATATATATATATATATATATATACACACACACACATGAGAGTGAAAATTTTTCTTTGATAAGATTTCTTGAACATTCCAGCTGGTAAACGGAAATAAATATACTGTTTAATAAAAAAAATGGAACATCTAGTCAAATATGAGTATACAAAAAATATAATGCTTAAAGTAATAAAAATCTGTCAGATTAATAAAAAAATCCATTCTAAAATTCTCTTTGTGTTTAGATATGAAACTGTGCAGATATGAAAAAATTCAGAAGATTTAAAACTATAGAAGTTTCACTTAAAGGCATAAATTTGACATTGCCTGACTGTTCTTCATAGTTGGTTAGAGCATGCCAGACACACACACACATACATATATGTGTATATTTCAGCAGCATGTTTTCATTAAAACATGTTTCGTTGTACATTTTAGACATATTCTGTTTACTCATTTTTTTTAAGATCCTTTTGTACACTTGGATAATTTTTTTTATGTCATTACTGAAAGACAAGAGAAAATTGCCATGTTTATACATAATAAAATAAATATTCCTCACTCAGTTTGTTAGGAATTTAATTTTCAGAATGGTTTTAGCAGTCATGCACTTATGTAGCATTCCTCATTCCATTTATACAAAATTTAACTTTCAGATAACACAATTTCTTTCTGACAATAATGGACACTATAATATTGATTTTTTTTTTTTTTTTTTTTTTTTTTTTTATGAACAATACTCTGATGATGACATGGATATCTCAAAAGTACTTGGCAATAAAACAAATATTTATAAACAAGGCGATTTTTCTCACATCTTTCAGTAATGACATCAAAAAAAGTAACCCAAGAGTATAAAAGGATCTAAATGAATAGACAGCAAGTGTAATGACAAAATTGTCCAACTCTTGTGACAGTATAACTGTCCATCCCCCCAAAATGTTTAATATCTCAAAGAAAACATTAAACTAATTGCATTTTTTTTACAGGTTTTCAGATAAAACATTTATCCATCTTGACACCATTTGTCATACGAATCACTGAAAAACCCTTTGAGTTATTCAGATAGAAAGAGAACAGGTTACAATCGTTTTGTGTCAGACCCACTGTCTTCCTAACTCAGCAATGGTGAGAGGAAAAAGATCATTCAGGCCTTCAGTAGGGATATCAACATTCATACTCTGGCTACCATCTTAAAAATCCATTCAAGAGCCAGCAAATAAGTTTAAAAAAAGAGGGAACAGTATTGAGGAAAACAGGATCAGGAGGTCACAACAGGAAGAGGGATCATCATTTCAACTTAGAGTTAATGAGATCAATTAGAAAAGATCCAACTCAATCTATAAGACATTTTGAACATCATAGAGGAGTTTCAGCTATGACAGTCCAAAGATCAGTGAAAAAAGACTTGAAAATTAAATCCTACATGAAACCTGGTAGGCACCTTGTTACTTCAAGACAGAAAGGTTAGATAATCTTGAATAAGTTGGAAAATTATCCTGAAATAATATATATTTGAACTTTATTTCAATTCTTAGGTATGATTAATTACTGATAAATATGTAATTTTTGTTTCATGGTCAATTTCATCACAATTCTTCTGTTACGCTTGGTAAGTAATTATACATTATTATTGCTCAAAGCAAAGTCCAATAGTGATATAAAAATCTGAGAATTCTAGTAAGATATCTTTAATCATTTCCAAGATACAATGGTTCAAATCTTAATCTAACAAATGGACAATTTTGCTTTTTTATTCATATATATATAACAGTCTGTTTCATACAAAGACAATTGCATCTAGCATGAAACAGACTGGGATATCTCTAAGTGTTGAAACTTATAAAGCAAATATATATATATATATAATATATATATATATATATATATATATATATATATGAACAACATTATTATCTTCCACATATCTTTTTGTAACCCTCTACCTTTCATGTGGCTCTCGGGCCTTGTAGAGGGTAAATACCATTGTAAGATAAAACTTGGAATGCTCATGCACAAAGATCCTAGTATATCTGTGGCTTTTAAAATATACCCAGCCAACTGATACGAATGACCTTGCCACATTCTGTGTCATTCTAAATACTTTCTTTTCCATATTAATGCATGAAATGAAATTCAGCAGTTCAACATGACCATGTTTAAATTCTTATATCCATTGACTGATTAATAATTTGCATAAAGCATTTGATCCTCTGTACAAAATTAGGTGACCAGTTCATGTATATTAATCAAAATGTGTTTAAAATGGCAAAGATAGTCCAAATCATAGATGGAATTAGGAAAAGAATGTTAGGTTGTATTAAGTGAAGTTGAATTTTATGTAGTATTAAATTTTTCTTAAAGGCTGTACTAAGTTTTCATATTGACTGCTGTAGACTTTTTTAATTTTCTTCAAAGGATTAGCCAAAATTGTCATAAATTATAATTAATGGATTATCAGTTTTATTTAGAATTTATATTGAAATTTATAACTTCTCAGATATATATACGCTTTGCATCAAGAAAAGAGCATTTGCCCTTTGAAGAAAAACCCAAACATAAATTGCTTTTTATTTATATATCTGTAAGTCTGTATCGCAAACTGAAAAGATATAAGCTGCACATAGTAGGATATATTGTATATTTACATGATAATTTACTTACTATGTAGACAAAATCTTTCACAGATTTTCTGACTTGAACCATGCCAAGTAATTTATATGTAAATAAAAGAGTAATGTAAGGTAGAATTAATTATTTTTAATAAAGTAAATCATGAAGAAATTCATTTTCTTAATAATGTAAATTGACTTATAAAAATAATTCAATAAAACACACTTGTTTTTTAATTATTTTTTTATAAAGTAAAATGAAAAATGCAAAACTGGTTCATATTTTACGTAATGCCTCTTCAAATGCCTTATTTGAAGAAAAATATTCACTAATTAAGGTTTTAGTCCTTAATAAGTTACTTTTATTCAGTGATAAAAAAAAGTATTTTTTTTTTTTCTGGTGATGGCGCTCAGTCAGTGTTGTTGAGTTGGACCTTTCTGTAATTGCATAACTCTTCGAGTACATATACATGGTCTGTCAAAACTGACAAGTGCCAAAAATGAAAAATGTACTTATATATACACAAAAATATATTTACATATATCTGCCAGTTTTATATATATATATATATATATATATATATATAAATCCAATTTATTTTGGCTGTTTGGAGGTTTCTGGTGCAATTTTTGTTTTTCCATTTTTTATCGGATGACAATTTATTTTTGAAATCTTATAATCCAGGTTTTACACCCATTCAGTTTAAATAAATTTGTGTGTGTATATATATATATGTTATATATATATATATATATAAAAGTGGTTAGAATGCTTTGCTTGCTTTCTGACCATGAGACTTTGGTTCGAATCTCAAGAAGGTGATAGTCCCAGTATGTGGTGCCTTTGGAAAATGCTAAAACCATACCAAAAATTTATAAAAAAAATATAAAAAATGATGAAATTGGGTACGGAACTTATAATCTGTAAATGGCAAAATCATATATTTTATTACATGTCATTTATGAAAAGGGGTTTGAGTTATGGCCTTTGTTCAGATTGTTGATTTTTTTTATATAGATAATTTCTCTCTCCCAGAAACTGTAAAACTAAGGTCTGCTCATAATCTATTTAAAAAAATAAACACAGGTTAATGTCTGGGTGTTGAATAAAAAAAAAAATATATGTCTGATAAATATCTGCAATAGTATTAGCTATCATATGAATGTTATTGATCCTCAAAACTTTTAACCAAACATTAAAAATTTTTATATATATATATATATATATATATCCAAGTGTCATATGGATATGAGTTTGTGACTCTGGGTTTTTGCTTTTTATATTTATAAGACAAGTTGTCTGATGATTTTAAAAATATGATTTCAAATAAGTACCAAATATAAAATTTTATATACATATATATATATATATTTTTTTTTGTCATCCACAGACAATAAATTTTTTTTTGTATCAAAGCTCATCAGTGTGGCTAGAAAAATCCATTTGCCTCTAGCTAGGATTAAAAAAACTGAATTGGTATCATTTAAATATTTTTTATTCAAATAATTGGCACATGGCAGGGGATGAAAGGTTTATTTATCATCTTTAATTTTTTTTAAATAAACACGATTATTACTGAGAGAACTCATATAAATATATTTATCAAGAGTCTTGCATTATTAAATATAATATCACTGAAATAAACCCACACTTATATATATATATATATATATATATATATATATATATATATATATATATATATATATATATAATATTAGTGGTAAAATAATATTTACATATAAAAATATGCAAATATATAAATACCCATACATGTATATATTTAGAATAAAAATTCCAAGAGGATAGAATCCAGGTAGAACTCAATGTCTAGGACAGAGTAAGGATATATAATAAAAAGGCTTAAACACTAATATTCCATGGTCATAATTTATTCCATTGAAATTGTAAATACGATCCAATTCATCAGACCTACAAATTCAAAAAAAAAACAAAAAAAAACAACTCCGGAAATAAAAAACAGAATTTATAGAGAGTAAAATTATGAGGAGGAGGGAAATTAAACCTTAATAGAGAGAAAATTTAGGAGAGGTGGGTTATGGGTTTTAAGGGTAAAGAGAAAAATGAATGTTGTCGGATGTCTAATAAATAAAGATACATACATTCATTGTGGCATACACACACACCATAATCAAATCTAATGTTAGAATAAGAATAAGGAAAAGACAAAAGTTATTTAGATGGGATGAGGGAAAATTAAAATTTACTGAAAATTTTGCTTTGTAATTGAGAAAAATTGACAAATTTAATATCGACTACAGGTTATTTATCAAATATAAACATATAAAAATAAATATAACAATTATCTAATCCAGCATCAACCTTTATTTTTTATGTTCAAAAACACATGTGAATATTGATTTTTAAAAAAAATATAAATGTATATACACAAAAATTTTGTACCCATTATACACACATATATATATATATTAATATATAAAAATATATTTAAAAATCAATATTATATATATATATATATATATATATTTATTATTTTTTAAAATTAATTTTATAAAATCATTTTCCCGTTTTATAAATATATAAAAAACTATATTTATTTCAATATATCTATAAATTATCAATATGATGATGTTGAAAAGAAAATAAAAAAAAAGAAAAATTTTTATTTTCATTTCATCATCATCTTGATAAGATTTTCACAGAGTGTGTTGAAACAAAATGGCTATTTTTTGTAGTGATTTTATAACATACTTATGTTATAATTTTTTTATAAAAATAATTATATCTGCTCTACTTTGTATTGAGCACTCTTAAGAATAGTAATTGTTGGTTATTGGAATTCATTCCGTGTATACCAATTATATATATTTAATATATATATATATATATATATATATATATATATATATATATATATTTATTCCTGAAGTGGAAAAATGATTTTTATATAACAAATGCTTCAAAATTTTATTTTTCATCAGACTAATAATATTTACATTGATTTAATTACACACAAGCATGAAGGAAAGTGGATGCTGAAATTTTAAACTTTTAAATTTAATTTTTTTATATGTATATATAAATATTGAGCCAATTGCATTTCCTTTATATTTTCATTGCTATTGTTATTAAGTATTCCCCCATTCAAATGATGGTGGACATGTTATGAAAACATATTTTATTAATCAGTTTCAGACAAAATAAAATATATATCTACTAAAAATTACTAATAAGATGTATATCTACTGAGTGGATACCAACTTAAGACCGTTTTGGGTATGATGATAAACTACATCCGCATCCTGGGTAATACGATAAACTAAAACTGCAAACGAATATGAACTCCATTGAACAATAAGCCTAATGAGCCATGTGACAAAACTCATCATCCGTATTCTAATGAACAGAGCATGCAGCTGAATCAGCCCAGACATAGGACAAGAACAGTATTAATTTTGTTAAAGACACCGGAACAGAGAATGCAATTCATGCTCAGAAATGTTATCAGAAAGAGCAATACAAATGCAGAAGAACGTGTACCTGTGTTTTATGGACTACGCAAAGGCACTCAACAAAGTATGCCACAAGGGTCTGATGGGACTGATCAGCAATCTCGATGTATTTGGGGAAAGATATCAGAATAATCAAGAACTTTACATACAAACAGAATGTATGCGCATAGGGAATGAGTTCAGTGTATATACAAAAATAGAAAGGGACATAAGGCAAGGATCCATCTTCTCACCAGACTTGTTCAACCTATACAGCAAGGCAATCCTGAGAGAATTTGAAGCAGGATTTAGTATTGGCAGCCACAATCTTAAACATAAGATATGCAGATTACACAGTACTGATAGCAGACATGGAAAAGAAATTACAAAATCTCCTACAGAATGTAGTGACGAAGAAGAAGAAAGGACTAAGCATTAACTAGAAAAGGACAGAGTGCATGGTCATCAGTAAGATGAGCCCAAAATGCAATTTGAACATTAGAATCTATTCCAAAATCAGAGCAGATTATTGCAAGACAGGAGGATTTTTTTGGTAACAAAGAAAAGAATACTGAGCTGTTATGTGACATCTGTCCTTCTTTAAGGCAACAAATTTTGGATGATTTCCTCAAAGATGAAGAATAGATTTGAGGCTGTGGTTCTACAGAAGGATGCTAAGGATATCATGGACCAAACGTGTGAGCAACAATGAGGTCTTAGAGAGGATCCAAACAAGGAGGAGGCTTATACTTAATATCAGAAAGAGGCAGCTGAAGTTCCTGGGACACATAATAAGGAAGGAGGGCTTGGAGAATCGGATACTCATGGGTTGAATAGAGGGAAAGAGAGACAAGGGAAAACAATGTGTGACATACTTCACAAGCTTGAGCAGGTTGATGACAGAACATAGTCTGGGGGGGGTGGAAGCAGAGGGAAGGAACTTGTTGAAAGCTGCAAAGGATAGAGGGAGGTGGAGAGCCATGTTTGCCAACGTCCTGAAAGGACATGGCACATAAAAAGAAAGAATTTGCATGGTTAGTCCACTGTTATGGCTTAAAGGGGGGTAAGAAATGATTGAAAGTAAAAATAGAAAAAAAAATTTGTGGATGGCCAAAATTAGCATATAAAAATGCTAGGGTCGTTGTTGTAGATTTGTTATAATGTCAGGAACAGGTTAGAGTGGGTATAGCATCTGTATCCTAATAAGATGAGTGTGTTCTGGGGTAAGGGAATTAGTCAGGTTTCCAATATTTTAAGATATACAGTTGTATATGCCTGCATGCTATCATTAGCTCAGTCCATTTATTAAGTAAAAAAAATCTTAATGTTTGTTTGGATAAAAAACAATTCTTTTTAAACATAAATCACATTTTCCCCCATTTTCTTATATCACAAAAAGAATTTCCTGTGCTAAGGAATTCTATTTTAAATTATTTTTGGAAAACATTTGTTTAATACTTTTACTCTTATTAGAGAGTGCTTTTTGCATTTGCATATATTTTTTTTTGTTGTTGAGTGTCATGTTGCAAAGGTAAAAATGATTTTTCCACTTGCTTTTATATATATATATATATATATATATATATATATATATATATATGTGTGTGAGATAACTGATATCCATTAAACATCACACGTTTTAAACTAGAACAATCTACCACAGTGAGTGAAATAAAGGTTCAATTCAACATTCCAACCACCTGAAGAAGGCTGGAGTGTTTTATCTTTCAATCTAAACGTTGTAATAAATATGGCACAAAAATGAGAAAATAGTCCAAATGATGTAAATAATATATATATATATATATATATATATATATGTATATATATTTATATATCATATATTTTAGTGTCCTTTTTTCTTATATTGTTCATTGACGATATTTTTTTATTATTCTACCCATATTAAAAATATTTAACTATTCAAAAAAAAGAATCTATATATTTTTAAATAGATAAATTATATTTTAATAGTATGTTAGTATTCGTTTACTAACACTTTCAAATTTGAATATTTCTTGGTGGGTATACATGCAATTCTTGTATGTGTGTATAATTGCCTATATGTGCTTTTCATTGTATGTTCATATGGTCTTTTTTTGTTTTTTTTTTTAAGGACCATGGAATTTTTTTTAAACTTAATATAGATTACCAAATTATAAATTTTAAATTTAATTTTGTATTTTGAATTTTATAGTATAATTTAATATTTTTTAGTTAGAATGAATTCTATTTTAATCTAACCCCAGCATTAAAGCATTAAATAATTATTATAACCTTAAATATCGTTTGTCAAAATTTTTAATTCTCATATACTTGTATTTTGATTGGTCATTCCAGCTTATGTAACAAAAATTTCCCCTAGCGAAAAAAGTGTTTGATTGATTTCAACCTTTTAAAACCCTTTATTCTACATTGAACACCATCAATTTGAAAGACACCAAAATGTTGAAACAAAATACATATTTTTGTAGTGATTTTATAACATATTTTTTATATTTTCAAATAAATAATTATATAGGTACTTTTCATCCGATGCTCCATCTGAAGAATAATTGTTGGAATTTAAATAAACTACTGACAGAAACAAACCTCCTAAGAGACAAGGGGAGTGCCAAAAAAACATTTTAGATGTTCACCCTGAATGAAACAAGGATTTGCTAGTTTATGTTTCAGTTCTCTCTGTGTACATAGACCCGGACGAGACATGTTGATAACAACCTCCTCCATGATGTAAAGATGGTGTTTAGTTCAAGCCCTGCACAGCGCAGAGAAGTACTCCACCAAATAATTCATCCTACAAGTGACAAACTCAATAAATGCTCCCCATTATCAGACTGATGCGCCTTTTAGAGTTATATATTTTATTGATGTCTATGTATAGAGCCAGAATTTTGATGCATTGCATTCCCAAATCACCCACAGTGTCAGCCTCACACTGACATTTAAAACTATAAGTAACTAAACTTTGTTGATGGGTAGGAAGACATCTTTATGGATGGAGAGGAAACCATTTCTAATAATAAAGATGTAATGTACAACTACAAGACTGAAGCAGTGCATGACAGTTGAGATCTTATCAGTACATAATTGACTGTGAGAACTAATCCAAAATAATCTCATGTAGGCAGGACACTTAGGTGGACCAATTGTTTTAATTTCATTAAACTTAGTAATTTTAAGTCTAATGTTAGTTTTGCTGACACTTGCAGAATAACAGTTGGCAAGAAATATATTGGTAATTTTAAACTAAGTTTAAATCAAGTTTATTTCCAAAACATATCAGCAATGCATGATAAATGTTTTGACAAGGTTAATTTTCCTTGATTTAGGGGATGATACTTTTGTATCTGACTTTTGATTAATAAAATGTTCCTTATTTTAAGAATTATATATATATATATATACATGCACACACACACACACAGTGGAGCCTCAGTTCACAAATTTAATTCATTCCTGAAGCCTGTCCGTAACTCGAAACTATTTTTCCAATAGGAATCAATGTAAAATGGATTAATCCATTCCTGGTACCAAAATGATTGCTTATTTAAACTTTAAATGTACTTTGAGCACAAGTATGTACACAAAACTAATGAAAATTATTAAATCTAAGAAAAAATAAACACACAATACTAAACTGATAAAATATAGACAAACACTTCAATTTTACTCTACTTACATGTAGGAGAGTTGATGACACAAAGGGAAGGAAACAGATGTTATTGTTTGGAAAAGGGAAAGAAAGACGTAATCATCTCTTTATTTATAAAAATAGTATAGATTGTTGATTTTGCCACATGAAACTGAGTAGGAAGAGACAATCTCATCTTCATAGATCATCAACAATTGTTTCTCTCTTAACTTTTCTTTTTCCTTTACCAGTATCACTGCTAGCTTTCTTTGGAGCCATGACAAAGGACTAATAAAGAGAAAAAAAGTGCAGTACAATAAAATTGGAAAAGAAAAATCCAGAACAACATATGAATGTTATACAATATGGTGGTCAACTAAGAAATGATTCCATTCAGGTTAACTCGATTTCGCTCAGATCAGCAAGAACCAAAATTTTGCTTGATAACCAAGGCATTTTCATCTCGAATATTCTGTTCGAAAACCAACTTGTTCGACATGTGAGAACCAAGCTGCACTGCAGATAGGGTGCAATGGGTAAATTATTGCCAAATATATTTTTTAATTTTTGTACACATTTGATTTTTTTTGTAATGACTGCATACTATATTTTGGCCAAATTGGATACAGTCTGTGGGAAAAGTAGCACAATGAGGCAATTCACTCTGCCAGAAATCTGAAAACTGCAGGCTGTACTGCTTGCATTCATGCCAGAAGCTCCAATACAAACATTTTAGTGTGTTTGTGTGTCAATCTGGGGACAATGCAGAGGATTCAGAAAGAGTTGGATGAGTTTAATGGTGATTACGAAGGTGTTTGGAATGATCACTGGTGATGGTGACATTATGCCTCCATTCATCTTCCCACAGGGCCTCAAACTCAACACGGAGGCCTACATCAAGTGCCTTGAGGAGGTAATACCACCCTGGATCAAGAGGGTGGCTGCTGAAGACCCTGTCTGGCAACAAGACTCTGCACCTTGCCACACAAGTAGGAAAACCCAGTCATGGCTATCAGACAAGTTTTGTGACCACATCACCCTTACCTCAGGCCAACTAACTCCTCAGGCTACAACCCCCTTGATTATTATGTGCGGGTGGCAGTTGAACAAGAGACCAACAAAACTCTTTATAACATCAAAGATGAACTGAAGCCAAGGATTATGGCAGCATTCACCAACTTAAACAAGGAGAATGTCCAGAAGAGTTGCAGGAGATTCCAAAGTCATTTGGAAGTTGTGGTTGAAGCCAATCACGATTTCATTGAATAAATGTACTCTTTAGTATTTCAAGATATTTTTTATGTAATTTTGGTAAATCTATCTGTTAAAATGAGATATCGGTGTTATTTTCATTTTTGTGTCATTTAGACGACAATTTATCCATCGCACCATATATTCTCTGGCAGTACTTCAGGTATCTTATAATCTTTGATATCTTGATTTTTGTTGTTTTGAACATTCTTTTGGCTGATGTATTCTCTGGCCTACTTCAAGTATCTTATAATCTTTGATATTCTTTATCTGTGGATTAAAAATAGATAGAAAATCCTCTGGATCCTTATAAAGTGCAGACATTTATATATACAAGAGGGGTGCATAAGTAGGTATACAGTAAGTATGATAGGATTTATTTAATTCATTTAAATCATTTTTAATATTTTTATTTCCATAATTTTTATTATAATACATTTATTATAATTATTATTTTTTTAATAAATAATAATAATAATAAATGTTTTACAGATAAAGTGGTAATTTAACAGACAACGATGCATTTATATGAATCTTTTAAACATTACTGGGAGACATCATTATTGATATGTTTGTATAATCAATACATTTTGTGTGCTTGTTTTGTTTTGCATTACTGTATACCTACTTTTGCACACCTTTTGTAAAAATAGAAGTCTGTTTCCTGTTTGAGCGTAACCATCATTGGTTGAAGGAATAGAAATGTAATTCTACAGAAGGATGCTGAGGATACTGTGAACCAAACATGATGAAAATAAATAAAAAGTTTTTTTTAAATGGAAATGAAAAAAAAACTAATACTTCACATCAGGAAGAGTCAGTTGAGGTTTCTGGGTCACATGATGAGGAAGGAGGGCTATATCTATAGTGTGTGTGTGTGTATATATATATATATATATATATATATATATATATATATATATATATATATATGTGTATATGTGTATTTTAGGCAGCAATCCTTCTTTCATGCACATTTCATTGAACACGACAGACAAGGTGCTTTTATTTAGTTTTTTTTTACAATTTCTTATGTGATCTAAAATTTTTTCCTTTTCAGATGATAAATTATATAAAAAACTGTCCGAATGTTCTTTTTTTATCCAGGCGCTTTCGGCTATACATTTAGCCATTTTCAAAGGATGAAATTTTTTTAAATGTTAAATAAGAAATGTTTTAATTTTTTTCATATTTACAGTCAAGATATTGTGTCCATGTTCAAAGTTAATATTTTTTTTAGTGTTGGTTTTTTTTAAAAATTAATAAATCTTTAATCCATTATTTTTTTAAAAATTTTTCATGTAGATGATGATATTATATTTGTGTTGTCAAAAGTATTTACAAATAGTGTCTGGTAGGTCCCCAGGAATATTTAAATGACATCTAATTGAGCTATGGTCAGAAAGGTGTATCTTGCTTTGTTTATAATAAACAGTATTAACGACATTTACATTTGGATATGTATCAAGCAGATATGAATGTATGAGAGAAAATCATGGAGAACTGTAGTTTAAAAACAGTAAAATAGACCTTGCTAACCAAAACGCTCCTCTGTTGATCAATCGGTAAAGGCATGTCAGGCAATATGATGGTTCCGTATAGGATACAGGTTTGATTCCTGTCAGAGGACACATATTTTCTATGAAAATTTCTCGGACAATCAGGCCGGTAAATGTCATTTATAAACGAAGCATTTACTTAAATATTTGTATCTATAAAAAGAATGTATAAACGTAAAAAATGTCTTAAAATAATTGTCAGACTTTGTCCATTTCATATATATATATATATATATATATATATATATTATAAAGTAATAGAATTTTGGGGATTGAAGCAAATCATTATAGCAATTCATCAAGTCTAGAAGAATCCTCAACAGAATGCAGAAACCACTGGACGGCTATTTCATCCTATTTTGAGACTCATTGGCAGTGCGCATCCACTACCGAGATTCAAACCCGGACATTTCCAATACAATGTAAGCATTATACCAACTATACCAAAGGACCTTGGGGATGAAGAAGAAACTGAATAGACTCGATATAACACCACTACTCACAGATTTCGTGGTGATAATCATCCAAGTATTCATAACCCAACAGATTGTACCCCAAGAGCCACGTCTTTCTATAGCGAATCTATTCAGTTTCTTCTTCATCACCAAGGCCCATTGGTACAGTTGATATGACACTTGTATTGAAACCGTCCAGGTTCAATTCTCAGTAGTGGATGTGTACTGCTGATGAGTCCCGAAATAGGACAAAACGGCCATCCAGTGCTTTCTGCATTCTGTTGAGGATTCTTCTAGATTTGATGAATTACTATAATGATATATATATATATATATGAAGAAATATACTCTTAAGGTGTGCTATATTTATGGGATAAAGTGCTCAATATCAGAGGTAGAGTTTGTAAATATAAAATGAATTTTGAAGTCAACACTTTTTTTTTAAAAGGTTTTATTTTTTTTCAATCGTCAGGCCATGGTGGCCTGACAATTGCATCTAGTATGAAAAATAGCCTGTCATAATCTATGTTGATATTTATATATATATCATACTTATTATAAAACCCACTGTGTGTGTGTGTCTGTTCGTTTATATATTGGATCTGATTTCCAACATTTTTCAACCGATTTCAACAAAACTTCACAGGACTACGTAAAATTACCTTACGGTGGTTCTGACAGCACCAAAAAATGGAAAAACAATTATTTTTGCATGAAATCAATTTGAAAACACGATTAAGCGGCATCACTGTCACGAGAATAAAAGGGGGACAACTCATATTGAGTTATACTTATTATAAAACCCAGGTTGTTTGTGTGTGTCTGTGTTCGTTTATATATGGGATCGGATTTCCTACATTTTTCAACAGATTTCAACAAAACTTCACTTTTTTTTTTTTTGAGGTACTTTTTCTTATTGTCTTGCACACTTTTTTTTTAATTTTTTTTACATTCAGAATGCTTTAAAAATTCCATTTACAAGACAATTGTTTATAATAAAATTCTATTCAATCAGTAGACTCATAACGATTGTAAACAATGTTTGAGTTTGGGTTTGACCAATTTGTAAAAAAAAACAAAAAAAACTAATTAAGACATGCGTGTCCGTCAACCATAAACAATAATCTTTGTCAATTTTATTTTTCAGTCTTTATGATGGTCAATACTTGATCTATCTCTTATTGTTACATCTCCGGGCAATTTAATGCTCTACTGCTAACTATATATATATATATATATATATATATATATATATATATATATATATATATATATATAATGTGGATGTGTGCATTCTGTGTTCAATTTCTTTATCTCCAATGTACTAAAATAAGTAACCAAATAATCATTTTGAGGTTTCAAAATATCATTGAGTGGTTATGATTTTTGTTCTTTAATACTTACATATTTAGTTAAAAATAAAAAAGGACTGATTGACACTAAATATCTTGACATTGGTTGACACATCATAAAATCCAACAACCATAAACTTTGTGTTAATGACAAATACAACAAAGACAAAAAAACATGTCTGTTGAACACCACTTATATTTATTACGTCTCATCTCCTGATGTAATTTTTCCATGATTTTGAATTTCTCTTTTTATTGTCTTTAATTCTAACAGATCAGGTAAAAATCCCATCAAAATTGTGACAAGTTTCAAATCCAGATGAATGCCGCTTTAGGATCCACTGAACCAGTCCTGCTCGTTGGGGATGGAGATTTCTCATTCACTCTCGCTCTTACCAAATATCTGCCACCATCATGTATCATTGGCACCAACCTGGAAACTAGGGAATCAATACAAAAACACAGAAATGCTCAAAACAACATGTCAGAGCTCCTTGAAATAGGTAAGCAGTTTAGAATCCACAATAAAATAAAACATAATAATTCAATATCTGTCTATATCTCTGAGATGAGGTATTATAATTATTTACATTATTCGGACTGTTATCTTCATCTTCGTTGCCATATTCACAATGTTTCAGCCATTGTACACTCCAGCCTTCTTCAGGTGATTGGAATTTCGAACTGAACCCTTGGTTAGATCAAGTGAATAGACCCAAAGAGTTGTGAGTTCAATACCAGGCCACAGCAGTGGTGAACCAAAAACATGGAGAGTTGAGCTAAAGGGAAATAACTGAGACATCCGGAAGAGGCATGGCACGTGGAACGAGAACAATCTACCCCGTTGGACGAAATAAAAGGTTTGGTTCGTAATTCCAATCACCTGAATAAGGCCAGAGCGTATATTGGCCAAAACGTTGTGAAAATGGCAATGAAGATGATGATAACAGTCCGAATAATGTAAATAGCCATCTCATAACTTCCTACCACCTCCTCATTCATCATAACCATTTTAACCCTCTAGCTTGTACGACTCTTGAGCCTTGTATTGGATGAGTATTAAAAAAAAAATTCTGCATGGTCACTTTTGAAGATTTCCTGAGAACTCACAGATATGTAATTACATTATACTGCCTCTGTCCCATAATAATTGTTACATTTTATGTATAAAATGCATATTCAAATGTACCAACTATTATGGAATAGAGCTAGTATGCATCATCATCATTGCGTCAGTCTCGTAACTGGATGCAGTCACAGGGTTGCTGTACAGCTGACCTCTTAACCATCTCCCTCCACGGTAAGTATTCCTACATATGAAACATGTCTTGATCAAAGTGGATACAGAGGAGCCCAAATCACATTAAAACACCGGTTCCCACACGATCACTGAAGTTAAGCAACATCAAGCCGGGTCAGTACCTAGATGGGTGACCACCTGTGAATACAAGATGCTGTAAGCTTAGATGTGCACGTGGTGTAATGGATATTGGCTCGGAAGTGTTAATTGGAAAACGCAAATACCCTTGAGAAGGTATGAATTCGCCTCTTCTCCCCCCAGATATGGGTTAATTAGTAAGATTTCTATCACTAAACCATTATTTATTTTTTAAAAATTTCTTACAATCGAAACGAAATATTTTCAGGCTTTAAATAACCTGGAAAAAGTAATAAGCCGTAGAAAACGAATCAATCGGTCAATATCCTACCTTATGGGAAACGTTAAGCAAATAAAATCCTCATTTCACGGGCAGGCGCATCAACGTTGTAGAAAATTATGAAATCTAATTTTAAATGGAGGTAACTCGCTTCAAATGTTATATTGAGTTACCTCCCTTGTCAAATGCACGAATTAATTTATTGAAACAAAAAAAACAAGTTCAGTTGACCATTGATGACAATTCCAGAACAACGTAACTATAAACAATTTTTATGCTATCCTCTGCCAGTCGCAATGATGGAGAAAGCATTACCGCGAACCATGGCCAGGGAGACACGCTGCAAGAGCCACTCCGTTTCATGAGGCTCGTCCCTTAATCGAGACGCAATCGCACCAATCCTCCGAAGGAACGCCATCGAAGTCTCCACTGCCACAGGAGTAAAAAAAAAAAAAAAATCTCTCAGCAAGAGAAAAATATTTAACTATTTTTTTCATCTCTGCATCCCGGGCGACAAATCCCGGCTCAACCATGGACCTGATCAAATTACCGACCGAAAATGTATCCGCACAGGTCGCCTCCCAAATCAACGACTTCCCCATTTTAAAAGGGAAAATGGTAATGCCATCCGGCCGCTTTCCATCACTGCGGTCGAGGCCTGCAGGTTCAATTTGGGAAGAGAACCCAGCTGCATCCATACCTCTTTTGATGATGTCGTTAATGGCTGCATGCCAATTGACGAATTGTATGAGAATTTACATTTCTCTTTTCTGTTTTGTTTTGAGTTTATAACGGCTATATTTATTTAAATCCATTAGCGTAAAATCCAGTGTCCATCTTTTAAAAAAGAAATGTAATATTAATTATAGGTTCATAAAAAGATAATAAAAGCAAAAGCAACCAGAGTTATGCACAGTGGGATGGATAAATTGTCACCTAAATGGAAATAACACTGACATCTCATTTTTTTTAACAGATATATTTACCAAAATTTCACGAAAATGTCTTTTGTCCTGGGTACGATGATAAACTACGCCCGCGTCTAGGGTAAGATGATAGACTACGTCCAACAGCAAGGCCTCTGATCAGGAAGTTTTGAGGAGCGTGGAACCACCTCTTAATTGCTGGTGTTCCCAGGTCCACCCTGACCCGGGGTGGTAGCACCTGTTAGGGTCCCAGCTATGGGCAAATAGTTAACACCCAAACTTGTGTAAAAATAGGTTTCAATACCAGAAATGCTTTGTAATAAAGGAAAATGGTTCAAATATATATGTATACATACACACCTTTTTTACCAAACTATCACTATAAATTTATTTAAAAAATTTTGTTAGCATTAAATGACCCACTGAGGTTTTGATACGCCATAAAACAAAACAACCAACCAAAAATGGCTTTAAATACTAAAGAGGAAACTTATTCAGTAAAATCACCATTAGCTTCAATGACGATATTCAGTCCCCCCCCCCCCCACGAGGGTGTCATGTGGCACAAGGCCTTTTTAACGTGGGCATTTCCGAGCCATTAGGCTCGGCCAAAAAATAGCCCATTTGAACCCGTATAAACGGGTTCAGGGCCGGTTTTACCTCCCCAAAGGAGACTCCGCCCTTCGGCGTAGCCTCCTTCGGGTTCCTCCTGCCCGTAGGAAGAGAGTACAACCAAACAGTCGGTTCAGAGTTGAACAACTGACTCTTAGCTTCAATGACAACCTCCAAACGACTTCGGAATCTCCTGCAATTCTTCTGGGCGGTCACCTTGTTTAAATTGGTGAATCCTTGCCTTCAGTTCTTTGGTGTTTTGTTGATCTCTTGCTTAACTGCACCCCACGCATAATAATCACTGGGGTTGCAGTCTGGATAGTTAGGTGGCTAGATGCAATGGGTGATGTGGTCGCAGAAATTGTGTGGCATAGTGTAGAGTTTTGTTGCCAGACTTTCAGCAGCCACCCTGTTGACCCAGATCTGCACTACCACCTCAAGGAACTTATTGTAGGCCTCCATGTTCAATATGATACCCTGTGGGAAAATGAGTGGATGCATAATGTTGCCATCACTAGTGATCACTCCAAACACTATTAGACTCATCCAATTCTTTCCGAATCCTCTGCACTGTCCTCAGATTAACACCAAAACACTCTTAAATATTCGTATTGGAGATTCCACTGTAAATGCCAAGCAGTACAGCATGTCATTTTCAAATTTCTGGCAAAGCGAATGGCATCATGGGACTCTTTTTCTCACAGATGATGACCAATTGA
Organism: Acanthosepion pharaonis; assembly: GCA_903632075.3. Lineage (NCBI taxonomy): Eukaryota > Metazoa > Mollusca > Cephalopoda > Sepiida > Sepiidae > Acanthosepion > Acanthosepion pharaonis. The sequence goes on along the minus strand of CAHIKZ030001507.1, from coordinate 344,318 downwards.
CCTCACTATACTGTACAATTGACAAAATCAAAAATAAACAATGAGTGTAATTAAAAATATAAAATGGTGTCAATTTACCCATCGCACCCGATCGGTTTCTCTCTAGAGGACATAAAGCAATTTTCCAATTGTTTTGGTGATATTTTCTGCACAAGTAATCTAGAAGTTTTATCTCCTCAATGAATTCTGTTATCTCATATAAAAAAGAATTCTACTTTTAGATAATTATGTCTAGAGAAAGCTAATATGACTTGTACCATCCTAAAAATGGCAACAGGATTTTTATGTAATTAACTCCATTGTTGCATGGTAAGAGAATTCAGCTTTATAAATAAGTAGCTCCAAAGAAAAGTGAAGCCTAAGGTTTAAAATGCATTTTTTAAAAGTCAAAACTCTATCTTAGTTTTAATTTCAAGCTAATAGATTAAATTAATATTTCCACTAAGCAAAATAGTATGCTGTATTTCAAACTAAATAAAATTGAATGAACTTTTTTCATCCATATTGACAAATCTGTCACCACAAAGTAATGCTCTTCATTAAAAAAAACTTTGAAAAATAATAATAATGTACTTTTCTGAAATTTTACCTGTATTATTTACATTATTCGGGCTGTTATCCTTGTCTTCATTGCCATATTCACAATGTTTCAGCAGTTGTACACTCCGCCCTTCTTCAGGTGACTGGAATTTCGAACCGAACCCTTTGTTTCGTCCACCAGGTTAGATCGTTCTAGTTCCACGTGCCATACCTCTTCTGGATGTCTCAGTTATTTCCCTTTAACTTGACTCTCCAAGTTTTGATTCACCACTGTTGTGGCCTGGTATTGAACTCACAACTCTTTGGATCTAGTCACTGAATCTAACTAACATCTTTATCCACTGGGCCATGTGTCCTTGAGGATGAAATAATGGTTTTGGTTTGAAATTCCAATCCCCTGAAGAAGGCCAGAGCATAACACAGCCAAAATGTGAGTATGGCAATAAAGATGAGGATAACAGTCCAAATAATATAAATAATGCAAGTAATCATAATAGCTTATCTCAAATATATAGACAGATATTTCTGAAATTTTATTTGAGGATGATTAGCTTGATTTAAAGTTTAATTAATTTGTAGCAAATATTACTTACTTTTAGTTTAAAACATCACAGAAAAGCATTTTTTAACACAATGTGAGTGTTTTTATGAGGTGTTGACAACTCTCTCCATAGACATAAGTTTTAGACATTTTTCTAAGGGGGACATAACTATAAAAATTACTTGATGAATATAAATTGAATACCTTTTTTATATATTTTTTTAACTCCCCAATAATCTTAAAAATTCAAGAAAATATTTTAAGCAATCTAATATATTATTGAATTTTACATATTTTTGCCTTTATAGTCTAATTTAGGAAGACACTTGTTGAGGAAATGTTAGAACATTACCAATAAATTTTAACTTTGCTATAGTTACCATTCTTATCTTCTAATAATATCGTGTATGGACTTTTGTATTTACAAAAATTGGCACATTTGTACACACATAAAATAAATTCAAAATTCTTTTCAAAATATTGGGGTCATTGAATTGTAGTGAACTTTTCTATATATGATTAATAAAAACAGTCTTAATAATATCACTTGACTCCAAATTAATACAGCATTTTAAATGATTTAAATGTTTATAAATTATTGTATTTAAAATTTAAAAAAATGAGAACTATTCATTGAAAAAACAAGTTTTCTTAAGACTAGTGTCAATATATTTTATACATAAAAATAATTTAAAGCTTTTCAAATTAAATAATTTCTTAATTTTTGTTTTTATTTTAGAATTCAGAGATTTTCTGTAACTGAGGGTCCTGTTTGACAAAAAAAAAAATCATGACTTAAATTCTCCAAGGACTTGTACTTGTAACTAATATAAACATTAAGAGCTACAAAAAAGAATGTCTCGAAATTTCATAAAATTAAATAAGTGGAGGTTAGGAGATGTAAATATATTTTTACAAAGATTTTCTAAAAAAGAAACATTTCAAAAATAATTTCATTATTTGTGAATAAGTCCTAAAAGTTTCATTAAAATCTGGCAAATAACTGATTTTTACAAGAATTTCCAAGTCGCTGTGTTTTTATCACAAAAAAGAAGTTAAAATTTCTCTATAATTTATGGTGCAATGTTGATATCAGAGAAAGAAGATTTTTAACCAAAATTTTGAAGGTTCTAAAAAGGATTTTAAAAAACAATTTTTACATTAAAAAAATCTTTTGATCTTCTCTTGTAGGGACGTTATTATTATTATTATAAATAAATAAAAATTAAATATAAAATAATAATAATAGTGAAATTTATAAATAAAATAAAACAATAAGAAAAATGTTGTATAAAATGAATTAAAAATAATAAAAATACTCCCAGCATTGCAACAAAAACTCTTCCTGCAGGAAATGCAGACATCCCACCAAAAGATGTTAAATTCAATCTCTTTGCCACGAACCTGAATACAGGCAATACATATCCAACTTCTCTCTGTAATATGGTTTACAGAGTGACTTCTCCTTTTTCTCACATGTGCCATAAAACAATTGTAACCTAAAAATACATACATCAATGCACACAAGAAAAATATAATTAAATTTTTCATATAGGAAGAAAATGTGTAACTACTGACACAGAAGTTTGAGTGTGACACTCTGGACATATAAATATGTTTTCCGCCTGGTGTATAAATAACGATGTCAGGCTACTGACTGCAATTGAGTGATTATTGAGTGGAACTATCCAGTCAAATTAGTGTGAATTATTGTGTGTCAATGATTTGGGTTTTGATTTAGGATTTACCGGACGTTAAGCCGAGCCGTGCTACCATCAATGTATTCACTGAAATAATTATCTTTGATTGACTTTTACTACTTTGTTCTTGTTAAATATTTATTTGCGGTTGTAATTAAAAACTGTTTTGTATTAACATTGAAATCTTGAGTTATACTTAATCATTAAAAAAACTGTATGAAATTAACATACAATTTACCATACTTTTCCTGTATTTTTTTTTTATTTTCTGTCAAGTATGCTTTCATTTCTTCTATGATGTGAGTGACTCCACATCCTCTTAATAATAACAAAACCATAAAACTTAGTTTGTTAAGTTTGTGGCATTTTTTTCTTCATGTATGTAACTGTAGTATTAAGTTTTGCACAAAAATTCAGCCAATCGAGAACTGGTCAAAGAAAAACAAGAATTGCATATTTCCACTAATTTATTGTGGCAGAATAACACAACTGAAACATTGATTTCAAGGGAAGTTACTCTGCAATATACAAACTCAATTATCTCCCTTAGACCATATATTTTCTGCCCTGTTGTAGGCTGTATTTTCTTTTTCTGATGAAGCTTTTTATTATTGGTATTTTATGTCTAGTTTTCCTCCATTTTGGTACATTTTATACCAACATTCTGGCCATATAGTCTCTTCATTAACATTATTTTATCACTAGTTTTATTCTTGTTGCTATTTATCCCAAAACTCTTGGTTAATACACCATTCATTATTACTATTATTTTATTACTAGTTTTAGCAAATCTTATTTATTTTTTTTACTAAGGTTCACCCAATACAAGGCTCAAGAGCCACTCAAGGCAGAGATTTACGTTGTGGACTTATATTAGCATAGGAAAGAATTAGTGTTAGCATGATAAAGCTGAAGCAGACTTCAGAAGAAACCAGAAACCCAATCCTGAACAGGAAATAAACCTCTACTCCTGTTCAAAAAACTGGGGAGAAGTGTGTACAGGACGATAGGTAAACCTATCTACTTTTATTATTGCTGGTTTTTATTCTAACCCTCTGGCTCAATACACTCTTCATTAGAATGGTTATTTTATTATGAGTTTTATTCTATCTTGTTGGTTCTGGTTCACATCATTCATTAAACATTTTTTTTTATTAAAATGTTGTTTCTCTTTTTGTCATTAGATGGCATTATTATCATTTAGTTTTAGATTTAGTTTTATCTGAATTCACTGAAAATGATCAATTTTGATTTGATTGTGACTTGTCATTGTACTATTTATAAAACTTTCGTCTAAATTGGTTGTATTTTTGTTTGTCGATTCTAACTTTTGAAGATGGGAGAAAAAAAAACAAGCATTTTCAATATCTTGTACTAATGTCTAATCTCCTTGGTACAATTGCTTATGAGATAATGTCTTTTGTGATACATGTCAACACTACATATTGAAATACAGCGTTATCCAATTGCTAGCACATTCAGATGTTTCTGGACTGTAAGACTGGAAACTTTTGGGTGCTTCCAGCCTTAAAGTGTTAAATGATCGCTTTGAATGAAAATGGTTGAAATTAAATATTCCTAATGTCATCCAAGGACAAATATGGAACAATCTTTTTGGTCAAGCCAATACAAAATCGACAAGTGAAAATGAAATTCCCAATTTTGATATGGATGAATTTCATTTCCAGATTAATCAACAATAACATTCCAAATCTGACATTTTCTATTTTTCACAGTAAAAGTATTTGTAAATTGATTGGGAAGTTACTTATGTCGGACTTTCATTGTTAACTATGAAAATTTTATTTTCACTACTTTAAAAATGTTAGTAACTAAATAAATATACAGGCCTGGTTTAAAATGTCAGTCGTTCCTCGAGGCAAGTCAAAGTTAAAATGCCAAGAGAGAAATCACAGCAATTTAAATAGTATCCAATGGCCTAATCCACCCTGGGCAGAAGGGGGGACACAAGTCTATGCTCCTGCTGCTGCCACTGCTGATGGGAAGAGTCCATTAAGTTGGGGAGGGTGAGATAACTGGTTATACCACTTACAATATACAATAATACTTAACACTCTAGGTGATTTTTCAGTACACATTCATTTGAGAGAAGTGTATTTTTATGAAATCCAGACAGTTTGTGTAAAAAAAACTGTTACATTTGTATATCTTTTTCAGCTCAGTGATTAAGAGCCATTTCAAGTTTATGGAAAATTATTTTTTTGTATATACTGATCAATGAGAGACGTGGTCTCAAGCCCTACTAAGAACCTGAATGAGGGGAATTCTGTGAGCCTATTTTTCAGAATAAATAGAACTCAGGTCAGTGGATGAGGTAGAAGACTTTTTGGCAGCAAGTGGACAATGCAAATCAACACCAGGGAGGAGAAGGTACGGCTGATTGCAATCCATGTCAGAATTTTCGAGTTGCAGGTACCATCTTAAAAAAAAAAAATATCTAGCTTATGAAACTTCACAAACCACTTTTGACATGTTTGATCCCTTACAGTACCTTCTCCATAAGCAATGCAAACTTTCTTTAACATTTGAATTGTACTTTTAATTGTCTTAAAATAAAGGAAATATTTTTTTTAAAAATGTAACTTATATTCTTTCATCAACATTTTTAGACTCGAAGAAAATGAAAAATAGAATATATATATATATATATATATATATATATATGCAAATTGAAAGATCATGATGGGAATACTTTCCAACCTTGTTGTACTATGACATAGTTTCAGAAATATACAAAGTAGTAAAGTTGTATATTTTCAAAATGTTATTACAGCCACTCACATTGAAACACCAGTCCGACATAAAATCACCAATGTTAAGCAACATCGAGTCTGGTCAGTAGCTAGAAGGGTGACTGCTTGGGAATACCAAGTGCTCTCAGTTTGAATGTGAAGGTGGTGTAATGGATAATGGCTTGGAATTGTTAATTGGAGAGTCAAGTTCCAATTCCATTTATGCACAAATACCCTCAGGAAAAGTAGCAATCCACCTCTTCTCCTCCCCCTGAAGCTATGGGTTAATTAGTAAGGCTTTATCACTAAACCATTATTATTTATCCCACTCCTACCTCCCCCATGAAAAAAATCTGAGAATTTAAAAATATTTTCTGGCCAGTGTGTGGGGTTCACTATTTACCCATAGCTGGGGCCCTAACAGATGCTCTCACTGCAGGTCAGAGTGAACCCGGGAACAGCAACAATTTAGAGGTGATTCCACACTTCTCAAAACTTCCTGATCAAAGAACTTGCTGCCGGATGTAGTTTATCATCATACCCAGAATACTAGTCATTAGCTGTTGTTTACAAATGTCAAGTTTAAAAATGGGGTAGCATCATTGATATCTGCATACTTTTTTAACGTTTTTAAAAACATTTTTTCAGAAGCACATTCACAAACATTTAAGGTTAGCAATTATTTATCTTTAAATGAAGTATAAATAGTTGTATATTTTATTAATTTCTGTAAATTTTTGTTCTTTTTTTTCATTAAAAATGTTTATTGTGGGGAAAATTGTTGTTATTATCTTACTTATTATAAAATGCAAATTGTGTGTGTGTGTGTGTGTCTGTACATTTATATATTGGATCAGATTTCCTACATTTTTCAACTGATTTCAACAGAACTACATAAAATTACCTTGCAGTGGTTCTAACAGCACCAAAAATTGGAAAAACCCAATTGTTTTTGCACAAAATCAATTTGAAAACACGATTAAGAGGCATCACGAGAATGAAAGGGGGACAACTCATATCGAGTTATACTTATTATAAAACCCAGGTTGTTTGTGTGTGTGTTCGTTTATATATGGGATCGGATTTCCTACATTTTTCAACTGATTTCAACAAAACTTCACTTTTTCTTTTTGGCAGGTAGTGTTTCTTATTGTCTTGCACACTTTTTTCTTTATTTTTACATTCAGAATGCTTTAAAAATTCCATTTACAAGACAATTGTTTATAATAAAATTCTATTCAATCGGTAAACTCATAACGATTGAAAACAATGTTTTTGTTTGAGTTTGGGTTTGACCAATTCAAAAAAAAAAAAAAAGCAACTAATTAAGACATGTGTCCGTCAACCTTAAACAATAATCTTTGTCAATTTTATTTTTCAGTCTTTATGATGGTCGATACTTGATGTACTTACTGTTACATCACCGGGCAACGCCAGGCTCTACTGCTAGTTATAAATAAAAATAAGATATGAGATAATAATGATGAAAATTATAAATGAAATAAAATTTAAACCTCGTTTAAAATAAATGAATAAAAAATAAAAATAATAAAAGTACTCCCAGCATGCAACAGGAACTGTTCCTAAAGGAAGTATGGACATCCTGCCAAGAGACATGAGATTCAATCTCTTTGCCCAAGAACTGTCGTGATGACAACAAGTTTGTAACTTCGCTCCATGATATTACAGAGTGACTTACTCCCTTTTGTAACATGAACAGTATCACACTAGTAACGTAAAACAAACACACAAATAATAAAATAAAATTGTATGAAATTACTATACAATTTACCATATTAAAAAATACTTTATTATTTTCTCTTATTGTTATTGTATACATTTGTTTGTACTGTTTTTCTTCATGAACACAACCCCAATTTTTTATGATTATGTGGTGTGAGTGAATATACCTCTTCAACTTTATGGAGACCCTGATGTGATCCAGAAAAACATTAAAAAAAAACATCCACAATATCAGTTTTTTTTGTTTATTTAAAAGAAATATTTTTATAAGTACCAGCTTTACAAAACGTCCTTTTTCATCTGCAAAACAGCTAAGTCCATTAAGTCTATAAAAGTGAGTGATCAATTTAATATTGTAGAAATATTTTGAAAAGGATTTAAGCATTTAAGAGGAGTTAACAATTACAGTTAACTCTGCCCAGAAGCAGAGAGTCAACAAGCAGAGAGGAAACCAGATGAGGCTATACTGAAGGGCAGTCTTATCTGGAGATGTAGACAGCTAGATACCCGACCCAGTGTATACGGAATCTAAGGACAATTTTAAAAAAATGTACTTGTGCCACATCCCGCTTTGTGGAGAGGTCTCAGATAAATACCAAGGATTTAACAATTACAGTTAACTGCACTTGTTGTCTCTCTGCTTCTGGGGAGGTAGGCACCTACCTGACCCAGTGTATACAGGTTCTAAGTGCAATTTTTGCCTGAACTTACAGGCTTAAAACACCCCACATAAAAAAATAGCCTTGTGTCACATCTCCCTTTATCGGGAGGTCTTAGGTAAATACCAAGATATTTTAAATAGGACTAAACTTTAATAAACTAGGATATTGTAATAACAACAACAATGATGAGGATATTTGTCTAAATGCAAATAATGTAAATAATAAAACTAATCTTGAAAATAAAAACAATTAACACTTAGTTTTAATTAATAAATGGAACATGTTTTTGCCCAACCTAATGTTATTCAATAATTGTTTTTTATTAATTAGTAAGTAGAACAAAAATTTTTAGCTAATTCATTGAAATTTTTAGCTTATTAATTCATTAGCCATATTTATAATTAATTGAATGCCATATTCACCTGCAAATGGCTGGATAGATGGCTGGCAAAAGGTAACAAAAGTAAAGAGTCTTTTTGTAAAAATCTTCATTTAGAAATCATTAATTATAGTAACATTTTATTTGACAAGAATTTGTCATATTTTTATAGGAGTTCACCTGATCCTCGGAGTTGATGCAAGGCAACTACACACGCACCCAGAAGTCGGACACCAACGCTTCCAGCGTATCATCTTTAACTTTCCACACATTGGCGGAAAATCTAACAACAAAAAAAATCGAGCTTTGCTTAACGACTTCTTCAGAAGGTAACTTTTTTTTTTCTTTATTTGTAATGTTTTTGTTTTTTTTACCAGAGGATAATCTCTTTAATCTTTTCTTTTTTTTTTTTTTACACAATGATGGTGTATCATTCACATTTTTAATAACCATTTAATCCTTCCTTATCCAAGTTTATTTGTTTTAGTCCTTTTTATCCATTATCCCTTTTTACTTTTTAATTTATTCTCTAAATAAAAGCATTAAAGAAATTAAATTCCCAATGATGGTGAATCATTCCCTTTTTAATATCCTTCTTTTTATGTTTCATTGCTTGTAACACTCATTCACGATAATTTTTATCTGATGAGAAAGAAGGAAAATAGAAATCTTCTTCAAACATTGACTTGCATTCATTTTCCAGAAATTCTTATGGAATCCATTTCAAATTTTCAAAGTATTTTTAAATTGAAATTATTCAGTATCTGTCAATATTTTTGAGATGAGGTATTATGTACACTATTTACATTATTCGGACTATTGTCCTCATCTTTGTCACCATATTTATTACAACATTTCAGTCGTTGTATTCTCCGACCTTCATCAGGTGGTTGGAATGTCAAACTGAACCCTTTATTTTGCTCACTGGGGTAGACTGTTCTAGTTCCACGTGCCATGTTTAATGGATGTCAGTTATCTCCTGTTAATTTCCCAGTGTAAAAATACATTTTTATAGTAAAAATACCAACAATGCACTTTCATAGTTAAAAAATTACCAGTGATACATTAAAAAAAAAAAAAAAATTACCAGTAAATATATTTTTTGTAAAAGAAATTACTAATGCTCCAAAGAAAATTAAATTTTTTCATTAAATGACCCACAAGGAGTTGATATACTGCTAAACAAACACAAAAGCACAACAACCTCATTCAATAACCCTCTATCTTGAGATGCTCTTGAGCCTTGTACTGGGTGAGCAATTAGTAAAAAAAAATAAAAATATGACCTTATGCAATATCTGTGTTTCTTTTTCTTTTAGTGCTGCAGGTGTGCTGACCCCTGATGGTGAGGTAATGGTTACTCTCTGTCAGGGTCAGGGAGGTACAGAAGCTGACCAGCCACAACGCTCATGGGCCGATAGTTGGCAGATTGTTTCAATGGCTGCTAATTCAGGATTCATCCTGACACAAGTCATTCCTTTTAAAACTGAAATCTATCCTGGTTATTCCTGTACAGGCTTCAGGTGAGTTTGCTTGTATGTTTAAATAAACTGAAATAAATGATGCAAATAAATTTACATATGTATTCATGACTATGGCAGTACTTTTTTGAATTATTTTTTTTTTTAACTGAATTATTTTCTTACTAAGTACACATAATTATTTTTATCATGTGGGCTAGGGAGCATAAATGTACATACTTAGCTAGTAACCAAAAGTTCAATCTTATGTCAGGTACTGAAATTCACACTGTTGTTCCATTTAGTGAGCAGAAGTAACATCACTCTGAGTTGATACAGTCTTAGATTTTTAGGGTTGGGATAAAAAGCAACAATAATAAGATGGAATAAAACTAGTAATAAAATAATAGTAATTATGAAGAGTGTATAGAGCCAGAGTGTTGGGATAAAAAGCAACAATAATAAGATGGAATAAAACTAGTAATAAAATAATAGTAATTATGAAGAGTGTATAGAGCCAGAGTGTTGGGATAAAAAGCAACAATAATAAAATGGAATAAAACTTTCAATAATTAATAGCAATAATAAAGTGCTTATCGACCCTGAGTGATATTATAAAAAGCAGCAACAAAAAAAAGTAAAACTAGTAATAAAATCATCACCCACTAGGCTGAAAAAGTGTTTCTTGGAGTTTGTCAAAGCTGGACAGTGAGAATTGGGCAGTGCCAGCCAGACTTCATTCTTGTCTGAATTGATTCCTAAAAATAGAGCACGGAGACAAGTTACGGATTTTCTGAAGTGATGAAATTAACCAACCATTCTTCAATAATCTTTTATGATAGCATGAATATACACATTCTATTTGAGGTCAAGAGTGATCTTTAGACTCAATAGATATTTGAGGCAAGGAGCTTCTTTGAGGGTATGACAGATCATCAGGATATGTTTAGGGTCTGCTCGGTGGTAATGAAATGTTACAAGTTTTAGTTATGCTGAATGGTATCCATAACTGAGATGTTGACATTCCACACCTTCTTCAAACAAAAGGTTAGGAAGGGCGTCTCCCATCGAAACTGGAAAGCACAATAACACTCTTTCCTTTTATGTGCCATGTCCTCTCGGGACGTAGGCAATCATGGCTCTCCACCTCTTCCGCTATCCCTTGCAGCTCTCAGCAAGTTCCTTCCCTCTGCTATCTCCCTCAAACCACGTTCTATCATCATCCACCTGCTCAAGCTAGCCAGGAATGTCACACACTGCTTTCCCTTGTCTCTCTTTCCCTCTATTCGACCCATGTGTATCAGATTCTCCTGGCCCTCCTTCCTCATTATTTGTCACAGAAACATCAGCTGCCTGTTCCTGATGTTAAGTATAAGCCTTCTCCTTCTCTGCATCCTCTCCAAGGCCTCATCGTTGCTCACAGGCTTGGTCCACAAAATCCTCAGCATCCTTCTGTAGAACCACATCTGCATCGCCTCGAGTCTCTTCTTTGTCCTTGAGGAAATCATCCAGCATTCACTGTCATGAAGAAGGACAGATGTCACATCATAACAGCTCAGTATCCTTTTTTTTTGTTACCAAAGAAATCCTCCTGTCTTGCAATACTCTGCCCAGTTTTAGGAATGTGTCCTTGGCCATCCCAATATGTCTACAGATCTCAGTGTCGCACTTACTGTCCTCTGTCAAAAGGCTTCCCAGATATTTAAACTTCTGTGTCTGCTTGATTTTAGTGTCTCCATCCTGCAAATGGCATTTCAGGCTTACTCTCTCACTGATGACCATGCATTTCGTCGTCTTGTAGTTTATGCTTAGTCCCTTCTTCTCACTCTTCATCGCTATCTTCTGTAGGAGATTTTGTAGTTTCTTTTCCATGTCTGCTATCAGTACTGTGTCATCTGCATATCTTATGTTGTTGAGATTGTGGCCACCAATGCTAAATCCCAGTAAGGTTTCCAACTCTCTCAGAACATGTCCTTCTGCATTTGTATTGCTCTTTCTGATAACATTCTGAGCATTAATATAATGTTCCTTGTTCCAGTGTCTTTAACGAACATGCACTGTTCTTGCCCTATCTCTGGCCTGATTCTACTGTGCATTCATCAGTATACGGATAATGAGTTTTTTCACATGGCTCATCGGGCTTATTGTTCAGTGGAGTTTGCATTTTTCTGCACCTGGTTTCTTAGGCATAGCTATGAAGACAGATCTGATGAAGTCTTCTGGTATGTTCCCACAGTTCTAGATTTTGTTTGTAATTTTGGTGATCTTGTCTATGCCAAAGTCATCTAAGGCTGTCAGCATTTTCGTTACAATTCCGTCTGGCCCATCTGCCTTGTTTCTGTTCAGTTTGACCAGTGCAGCTTTTACTTTGGTTTTCAGAATTCCAGTTCTGTCAGTAGTTCTGTGTATTGTTAGTTGTTCCCTTTCGTTGTGGAAGAGATCTTCAATATACTTACTCCAGAGTTGGAGAATTTTTTTCCTTCTCTAATATGAGCGTTCCATCCTTTGATTTTAGACAGCCCGTTGATGGGCATGTCTTCTCTCCTGTTAGTTGCCTTATTTGTTTGTGCATGTAGTGAATGAGATAATCAGGTACCTCGGAAAAAAGTTCGTGTTTTGTGTGCAATCTGCCGAAGAAGGAAAATTCGGGCATTTTTGGCTACGGCGTTTGTTGGAGAGTGAGTTATTTTCCTGAACAAATTTGCTTTGAGAACGCTTACAGTTCAGTGCATATCTCTTTTTTTGGTGCTACTCAATCAACACTTATTGGACTTGACAAACCTATTTTTCTGAAAAATTGTTTCAGTAGAAAGATTTTATAATTTTCAACTGAATGTGGCATTGTCTTCTTGGTCAATGAATGCCGAATGTTTCTTTTAATATTCTCTGTTGACATGAAGTGGAAAGATTATATTGAATCAATTGCTGTCTGCTGCTCAGATTCATCTTAAGGTTAAAATTTCTGATGTCATAATGGAGTCATTTTGGTCTGAATTTTACTGCTTGTTTCAGTAGAAAGATTTTATAAATTTCAACTGGATGTGGCACTGGCTTTTTGGTCAATGAATAAAATGAATATTTTTTATAAGAAACCATCATAAAACCTTATCAGATCCAAAACATACTTTTGATCAAATTCCATGATGCTCTGATCATTCAATACCATCTAGTTTCAATCAAATAATACACTTTGTTAATTTTCAGTGTTCCTATTGCTTTATTTCCTATTAAAAGAACTGACTGACAACTCCCAATTTAACAGTTTCATTTGTCACTTAATATCTTCATGGGTTGTTGTTAAAGATTGGGTAGTTGCTCAGTTTTCCTTACTGATAAAGTCTTTTTAGATAGTTTAAAAGTCTGATTCATCTTAAGGTTAAAATTTCTGATGTCATAATGGAGTCATTTTGGTCTGAATTTTACTGCTTCTTAAACTGTCACCTGTATACAACTGCTTTCTTGGGTCAATAGTTAAAGATGAGCAAATGAAGCCTATAGGTCTTAAACAAAGACTCTCCTTTTTGAACCTTGTAGTCTGTTGTTATAGAATCACAATGAACTGTACTAAATAGCAGAAACCATATCACTTGAAGACTTACAACAGCGGCAACAACTAAAATGGATTGTACACGTAATATGAAAGAGATTTATGGCAAATCAAGATGTTGATATTTTACACTGCTTCAAAGAAAAGGTTAGGAAGGAGCCCCCCATCAATAAATTGCAGAACAATAACACTTAGTGGACTTGAGAAACTTATTTTTCTGAAAAATTGTTTCAGTAGAAAGATTTTATAAATTTCCACTGAATGTGGCACTGGCTTCTTGGTCAATGAATACCGAATATTTCCTTATAAGAAAATGACTAATATTATCATTAATGTTACATTTTTGTTCTTATTATTCAAAGATTTGTTAATAATTCTGATTTGAAAGTAAAAAAATTTACTAATGTCATTGACAAAATTAACAAAGTCAAACATTTTTGCAGAATTGTCACATACATGCATCCCTCGATCAGTGTGCATTTGGTATCTGTCTATATCTCTGAGATGAGGTATTATGTACACTATTTACATTTTTTGGACTATTGTCCTCATTTTTGTCACCATATTTCTTACAATGTTTCAGCCGTTGTATGCTCTGGCCTTCTTCAGGTGGTTGGAATGTCAAGGTTAAGGCACTGGAGAACTTTCAGAGGGAAATTAACAGGAGATAACTGATAACTGACATCCATTAAACATGGCACGGGGAACAAGAACAGTCTACCCTGACAAGCAAAATAAAGGGTTCAGTTCAATATCCCAACCACCTTGGAAGGACGGAGCATACAACAGTCGAAACATAATAAATATGGCGACAATGATGAGTACAATAGTTCGAATAATGTAAAGAGTGTTAATTTGATTAATGCGTTTTTGAATTGTGCACTAAAATTTTTATGTACCAAAATTCAATTAGTGCATACATAATACTCGATTAGTGGGGTAAAAAATTCTTCAGTTTAACCATAGTAATTGGAAATTGATTTTTTTTTATAGTCACTGATATACACTAATCGAAGGATACCTGTATTTGCCCTAACTGTATTTACATGCAGACAGGTTTATATTGCTAACAGTTAAACTAAATGAAAAATATAACCTTACTTCCATTTTCTTTCTCTTTGCAGGAGTCAAGACAAAGGATTCCATACTAAAGGTAGCCTTACCCACACATTCCAGAGACAAGATGTTGTACCTGTACCACAGGATGTCAAACCTCTTCCTGTAATTCTTGACAAGAAAGAATTTCTATGTCCAAGATATCTACACTCAAAGATTTCTTCCTACAGGCTAGTATACATTAAACGAATTACTAAACAACTGTGATTTTCTTTGTCTGTATCTATGAGATGAGGTATTATGATTATTTACATTATTTAGACTGTTATCCTCATCTTCATTGCCATTGTACTCTTTATTTCGTCCACCACCATAGATTGTTCTAGTTCCACGTGTCATGTCTCTTCTGGCTGTCTCAGTTATTTCCCTTTAACTCAACTCTCCATGTTTTTCCGTTCACCACTGCCTTAACCTGGTAATTAACTCACTACTCTTTGGATCTAGTCACTGGATCTAACCAACATATTTATCCACTGGACCATGTGTCCTTGAGTTCAATATCATCAGAAAACAGTCTGCCTGCCTTATGTGAAGGGGTTATCAGAGAAAATACAAAGGATCTGTGATCCATATAACATCAGGACAACCTTCAAAAGCTGGACGACACTTCACAGATATCTCTCCCGAGTAAAACCCACCCTAGAGGAGAACATGACTAAAGACTGTGTGTACTCCATACCGTGCAGCTGCGGAAAGAAATATAAAGGGGAGACAGGCCACCCCCTTAAGGTAAGGCTTCAAGAACACCAGAAAGCTGTAACATGAGGGGAAGTGGAAAAATCAGGCATGGCAGATCATATATGGAGAGAAAAAGCAGATCACCGCCCTCTGTGGGATCAGGTTGAAATCATAGACAAAGAACACCATTGGAAAATTCGTAAACTTAAGGAATCAACACATATGCTAGGTCACAAAAATCTCCTAAGCTGACCAAGCATAGAAATGAATACAATATGGGAACCAGTAATAAGGAGTGCCAGAGAAAAGCAATAACAACAAAAGTTGCAATATGAGCTCTGGTAAAAAGATGAAATGATAACAGCAAAGAATTGCAATATGAGCACTGGTAAAAAATGATTGCTGAAGACATTAGGTTTATAATACCCAGAAATTCATACACAGATGTCCTCAAGGACACATGGCCCAGTGGATAAAGGCGTTAGTTAGATCCAGTGACAGGACCCAAAGAGTGTGAGTTCAATGCACTCAATACCCAGTTAAGGCAGTGAAGAACTTGGAGAGGGAAATTAACAGAAGATAACTGACAACTGACATCAATTAGACATGGCATGTGGAACTAGAACAGTCTACCCCAGTAAGTGAAATAAAGGGTTCAGTTCGACATTCCAACGGATGGAATGTTGTAAGAAATATGATGAGGACAATAGTCGGAATAATGTAAATAGTGTACATATACAGACAGATACTGATGGCTTAGTCTTTATTGGATGAAGCATTGTCAAGCACTATTCATTTTGTTAATCTTAATTTCACAATATAATCACACAATATTTCACAGACGTAACAGAATAGCTGAAAGAAAAAGGAATGCCAAACATGCTTTATTCTTAGAGTTTTTCCTGCTAAGCCATACACAAAATTATATATACTTATCTCCACGCAGAGAAACTACAACACATGTCCACATAATACATGTGAAAGTAGAATGAAAAGATAAGGTTTTACATATAATATGGAGATTCATCTGTGTTTCTGGAGAAGCTATATTTAAGATTTCAGATTGGAGTGGGCTGGATTTATCCACTATGTCAATAGTGAGGACATATTCCACAAAAAGGAAACATGTCCTGGGGTTTTCCCAAATTAAGAACTGTGAACTAAAGATAGTTTCTTTCTATATCTGTGGAAGATATATTCTCAAAAAGGAGATGATGTCATAGGCTTGTAAGCAGAAGCATGTGGGAGCTGTCTGGAGGCAGCAGATTTAATCACAGCTTTCAACCAAGCAGTTGCTTTTTTAGCTGTGGCCACATCACATTGGAACATTGTTTCCCATACAATCACCAAAGTTAAGCAATATCGAGCCTTGTCAGTACCTAGATGGGTGACCACTAGGAAATACCAGGTGTTGTAAGCTTGGACGTGCAGATGGCGTAATGGATAATGGCTCATATTTGTTAATCGAAGAGTGAAGTTCCAATTCCTGTTGGGTTTGTTATATTCACTTACACACAAATACCTTTTGGGAAAGGCATGAATCCAACTCTTCTAACCTCCCAGCTATGGGTTAATTAGTATGACTAGTATCATGAAACCATTATTATCTAAAAAAAAAAAAAAATGACCTCTTATGATCTAGAAATATTTTTTTTATATTTTGGCTTTAAACAAGGGTTGATAAGTTGTAGAAAACAAATCAATATTTGAGTTTGCTAGCATGTCCTTGGTAGGTGGCCTCTTTTAGTGGTAAGCTTCTTACCTCTCTGGAGGGGGATGTATCCGGTGTATTTGGCGACCCACCAAAAAGGTGAGGTAATTATGGAGATGTTGCAAAAAGACTCATTAACACGCTTCTACATAAGCCATTGGGATATACCTGTGATAACATTTTTTTTTTCTAGCATTAATGTGAAATTAAAAAAAAAAAATTCACTGCCTCGGTGGTAATTCGAACTTGGTCTGCCAGTTTTGTTACTCTATAGTCCTTACCTTTGTTGGCATTTTCACAGTGTTTCATTTATTGTTCTATCCTGCCTTCTTCAAGACAGAAATATTTACCTATCCCCAAACAAAGCTTATAAACTCTAATAATAATAAATAAAAAGACTGATTTTGTCATTAAATAACCCTGTTAACACTAGAAGGTGATGGTATGTGATTTTATCCCAGTCTCAAATGTTTTGTGTTTTATGACCAGCAATAAAGTCTGTGAACTAGGATCTTCAGAGCGGCTGCCCACTTGACCAAAAGAAAATAAATAATAGATAAATACGTGAAAACTTTGGGGAACAAGTGACAACAAAACTGGATATTGAGGATTTCTCATCACAGGCTTACATTAATAGTTGGGATTGAGGTAATTCAATTGTGAACCACCTATTAAAATGGACAGATTGTCCCTTGGAGTAGTTGCAATATCACCCATTAGAAATTGCATCCACATGTTGTGATGTCAAGATGGGCAGGGTGTTGATAAAAGGGAAAAAGTTGATCTAAATAGGAATGGGGCATTTAGCCCATTTGGCATCACTTATTTGGCATGGCTGATTCAATATAGAAATTTGTCAGCAGAGGGACGATTAGGCATCAGATTACTACTTCAGCGTTATAGTCAAGTTTGTTCTCTCTCTCTCTCTCTCTCTCTCGTCTAGTAGTGAAATTAGTACTTTGTTGTTATATGCTCAAGTAGTCCAATTTAAGTAAAAGAGTAGTTGGAGACATTTTTATATTTAAGAAAAGGAGTAATCGGAGGCATTTTTATATTTAAGAAAAGGAGTAGTTGGAGACATTTTTATATTTAAGAAAAGGAGTAGTTGGAGACATTTTTATATTTAAGAAAAGGAGTAGTCGGAGGTATTTTTATATTTCCCTCAGTGCAGCTAAGATTATTCCTTTTTTTTAAATACAATATTTTTAATTTAAGTTTTTAATTTACATTTTTCCATTAGTGTTTTAATAAGATCCTTAATTCCCTAAATGAATGAAAAGTTGTATTGAAAGTTGGGTTTTTCCAATACTTTTCTTCTCTTTTTTTGGTGGGGGGGTTGCTTCCGGTCAAAGACAATGACATCAAAATAGTCTGACACTTAAACGGCTGTGCCAAATAATCCAATTATTTCTTATTTTTCCGAATCAGCCATACCAAATGGGCTACGTACGAAACCCAACCTAAATATGGCAGAAGATGTCCCAAATGCCACCTACCACATTTGTCACCGTATTGTTTATTTTCCCATTTCATTTTCTTATCAGCTTGCAGTTGGCATTTCCCAATTTTTGGTGCATACTGGCATGAATAAGAAAAGACACACAAGATGGGTTTTAATGTGTCCAGTCTGTGAATGGTTGGATGAGAGTCCTGTTATACGTTTACAACCCAACAAAGGTTGACATGTCATAAAATCAACCTACCCAATCAAATCCATAACTATCTTACTTACACAGTCAATAGGAATCTGCAGGGCCGGTGCATGCTACTACCCCCGCCCAACCCCCCTACCCTCCCAAAGAGAAAGGTAAGTCTGATTGGGGGCCCCAGGTAGTGCTTTTGCTTTCTAACCCTCACTATCTTATTAACATTTGGGGTTTTTTCTACCTCTATTTATATACATTACAAATTCAACTATTAAAGGATAATAAAAAACTTTCACAGATTTTGATATCTGTTTAAATCCATGAATTTATTTTGCTCATCCAAGTATCAAATAAAACACTATATAAAATTCCCTAATTTTTTTTTCCATAATGTTAAATGTGTTAAAATTATTCAACTTTGTAAGAAGAAAAATCTCAAGTATTACCACAAAACACTATTGATTAAAGATAGAATGGCATGACATGTCTCTAATTTGTATTTAGATACATTGAATTTATTTTCAATTTTTCTTGTTGAATTGTTCACTTCTGTGGCATATGATCCATTATTGTATATAATTTCATTACAATAAAATTTGCGTCCTGGGTATGACGATAAACTACGTCCAACAACAAGGCTTCAGATAATGTTTTCGGGAAAAATAATGTTGCCAGCTATACGTTTTTGAAGCAATAATGTTGCCAGGTATGCGTTTTTGAAACAATAATGTTGCCAGCTATACGTTTTTTGGAAAAATAATGTTGCTAGCTATGTGTTTTTGAAACAATAATGTTGCCAACTATGCGTTTTTGAAAAAATAATGTTGCCAGCTATATGTTTAATAGTACTGTATATTTAATATATGTATAGGTGTATATATATATATATATATATATATATATATATATATATATATATATATATATATACCTTAATTTGGCATTAAATGACCCACAGTGGTTGATATGCCATAAAACCCAACCAACCAACAACAAAATTTGTATTTTATATGAATACTACCTTATGAAAATTGAGATGTTATACAATGGTGGGGGGGCACATCAGAGATTTGGTGAGGGAGGGGGCGTATCATAGTCAATGATGCATTAGATGCTTGTACTGGCCCTAGGAATTGGTTATACTGAATGTAAAACTTTACAGGAGCCAACTTTTATCATCTTCGTGACCTTTGAATTCTCATCTTCTCTTTCAGAAAAATCCTGGAAAACCCTCTTCATCCTATTAAACAAACACACGACGTTCTGATTTCTGGTATGGAAATGTGTAAAATTGTAAAATATTTAAGCAAAGATCAACTCCTATGTGTCATGCAACGTACAGACCTCTCTGTATCATCCCCTGAGTTTTCCGCCTGTCAACTTAGGTTATGTAAATCACTCACTGAGAAAGACAGGCTTTCGACTTCTGATTCTCAAAAGGCTACTAACGTCAACTCAGATGGTTTCACATCTTCAGCTGGCATCCTTGAATCTCCTGAATACCAGACTGTTTCAAAAGATGGCAAGGAGTCTTATTTTCGAACATCTCTCATTGAAAACATCCCTTTACTGCTAGACTGTGAGGATTTTGAGAAATCTCAGTTGCTCCTGACAAATGGTTTGACTTATAAGCAAGGAGTTATCTCCCCTGGTTTCCTCCCAGTCTCTATAGAACTCTTGGGACTGATAAAATGCAACGCGGAAGAAAACAAGCTGGAAGAAATCAATGAAATGCTTTCTCGTAGCTTAAAGACATGTTCGCTATCCACCAACTTTGCCACATCAGTTCACAAGACTTGGCTTCAAATTATAATCAAAACCATCTCCGTTGAATTTGTGGCAAAAATTATGTGCAAAAACATTGCCGAAGAAATGTGTATTGGTCACATCTTAAAAATTTCCAACCAAAGCAAAGAAAATGAGATCCAATTATGGGGATTTCTCATAAACATTGATATCGTGACCCAAATCCGATTCTCTATTGAACATAAAAGAATTCTGTGGCACGAAAACCTTGGAAAGTTTTTAAAACCTGATCCTCAACACTCATCTGCCACAACTGCTAAGTACGAACCAGTTAGTATCTTTCCTCTAAAGTTTGTGCACGACATGAGCTTCTGGGAAAATGCGGCTTTGGAATTTGATGAAAATCAGCTTTCTTCCATTGTATGCGAGGTTGCTGGTGACTGTGTCTCCAGTGTGACATTAATCGACACATACCATGAACCAGAGACAAAAAGAACTGGTCGCTGTTACCGATTGACATTCCAGTCGTGGGATTTGTGCTTGTCTTATGAAACATCATGGAAGCTGCAAAGTTTGATTCGACTGGTAACTGCTGAAAAAATGGGCATTACACTTCGATGACCCTGCATAGTGTTTTTATCAATTTTACTATCCTTCTACTTGTGTTACTACCATGGCTTCATATTGCAAGTAGGAGATTGATTCTATTTTATGTATCAATTATCAATTTCTTATGTTTCCGTCAATCATCCCACCTCGTAAAATTCGTAACAATAGGGTGAATATTGGAAAAAATATTTAAATGAAAAGAAAAAAAACACTTCCTAACTTTTTTTTTAATTATATTCAAACTAATATCCTCATCTTTTTAAATTTTTATTTTTAACCATTTCACCCCAAGCAAGGCAATAAATCCACTAAGATGCAAGGGAATACTGAGTGTGAGCAAATATCAGAAAAACATTAAGTGTTGTGTCACAAATAGGAAAGGATGACACATATATAGAAAATAAGTAGTAGTTTATTCTCAAGAATAATATGGTACAGGGTTGAGAACACAGACTAATGTAATAAACAATTAATCATTAACACCTCTCCCTCAATAAGAGAGAGAGTGCTGTTTAAATAGTCTTAGACCAGTCCATCATGTGAGGGTGTTCAGCTACTCCACAACATTAAGGAAAGACAACAATAAAAGAACTGCAATTAAGAAGACAGTAGCTAACGATTGGCATTGCATTTAAATTTTTGACAATCAAAATTGACTGGAAATCAAAAATCCAGAAGAGTAATCTACAAGCAAGAACTGCAAGAGAAGAAACTGCAAGTATAGAACTTACAGTTACAGCTAGCCATTTCAACTATAAAATGATGAGACCTTGCTGCCAATCTAGTACTGTGCTTAAATCTGTAAAGTCAAGGTACCAAAACAGAAAGTTCATCAGAACAATTACCATGAAAATATTTATAGAAAAGACACAGTTAATTTATGTTACATTGATGGGGAAAATGAATGAAGTTAACATGCCAGATCAGGACCTATAACATTGCAGATTTCACTTTGGATTTTATCAAGAATCTCTAAATACATAGCAAAAGTATCAGACCAGTTATTATCACGATGTTTTGGCCAGTGAGTCCTTTAGCTTACTTTATATGCCTGTTCATTTAGGTCACCTTTAGTGAATTTAAAAAAAACACTTTATTTAATCTACAGGCATAGATTGTTCTGATTCCACTGTCCAGGGATATCTTGTCTTTTTCTTATTTACTAGTGCTTAGTTATTGCTCAGCCCTTTTTCACTAAACGCTCTACCTTGAGTGACTCTTGGACTTTGCATTGGGTAAAAAAAAAATAATGTATACAAGATGATAACAAGTGAATATATTTCTCTAGCAAACCTTATTTTAACTTTGGAGGCAAATCAATTTTTATTTAATGTGGACTTTATTATTAGTATAGTCTCTTCAGTTTATGCACACTGTAACATATTTGCTGTCAGTTCTCTGGTCCAGCTCCAACTAGGTTTTTTTTTTTCTTCTTGGGAAGCTCATATGACAACTATTGGTAGGAAAACATATTCTGATGAGCTTTTGTCTGTGGTACCTTGACTTTATGAATCTAAGTGCAGTACTAGATTGGCAACTAGGTCTCATCATTTTACAGTTGAAATCGCTAAGTGTAACCTTAAATTCTAGTTGCTTTTCTTACACTTCTGTCTTGTGAAATTTTCTTCTGCCCTGTCTCTTGCTTTCCAGCCAACTTTGATCTTCACAAATTAAATGCAATGTCAATCGTTATCTACTTGCCTCCTGATTGCACTTCTTTTGTTCTCACACTTTAGTAATGTTTCTGTTTCTAATTCTTCCAAACCCAGTAACCTCTTGTGTTTTAGTGGCTTTACTGCCTCGCTTGTGGAACTCCCTTCCATCTCCAACTTTCCAGCCAACATTAATCTTCAAAAATTTAAATGCAATGTCAATCGTTATCTACTGCATTCCTGATTACTCTTATTTTGTTCTTGCTCATTGGTAATGTTTCTGTTTTTTCTTATTCTTTCACACCCAGTAACCACTTGTGTCTTAGTGGCTTTAATGCCTTACTTCCGATTTAAAAAAAAAAAAAAAAAAAAAATTATATTTATTTTTTCTATCTTAATATAAATATTTCAAGGCACTTAGATACTAATCTACATTGACAAGACCTAAACTAATAGACACTGTTACTTTGTGCGGGTCTGCCCTTTAATAAAATATAGATTCATTGAGCAGTCATATAAAAATATTGAAATTACACAAGGACCACAGTCATCTTTTTTGTGCAAAATATAATAATTTTAACTCACTACCAAATCTAAATTCTTGCCTCTCTTCTTGAGGTTAAAATAGGCATAAATAACCGAATAAGACTCAACCAATGCATAAATTTTAAAGGAAAAATATTTATTATACAAGTAAAGACAAAGTAAAGTTATCTTCTGTCTTCTTAATTTCTGTTTTTTTTTTTTTATTGGTCTCTCTTCTTAATGTTTTTCTTTTTCTCATATTCATTCACACTCAGTAACCCCCTTGCATCTTAGTGGCTATATTGCCTTACTTATCTATTCACATGATCCTCTTGAAAAGAATACATTCTGACAGATCTAAAAAGGAACATTAAAATAAAGAGAAGAAAAAACAATCTGATATCTGAAGCCTGATTTTCTGAGAATAAACAAGATTGGCTGAAATAATTTAAATTTTCCCTCCAGTTCCAGACGCCTATATCTTAACCTAGATAAAAAGGACAAATTTTGAATGCTTACTTTCTTGCTGACAAGTCTGACATAGAACAATATAACTCTTTTCCGTCTGGCTTTGTGCCAAACTATGATAAGCATAGTCAATATCAAGACTTACTAAATTATTATTATACCAAAACAACCAAATTTTGTCTGCAGAAGTTCAGTGATTTGGTTAATCCTAGAACGACTGAATTATCTCCCTTATGCCATTTTTAACGAAATGGCTGGCATTCCACTTTTGCAGTTATTAGTGGTGTAATACACTTCAGCAAAAGTGAAAAAATATCGAATATCTCTAAAGCTAAATTATTAAGAGTCTTCATCAGTTTTTTAATACACTTTTATTATGAAAACTAATTACTGGAGAAACATTTTTACATTATATAGAAACAGATTCTTGTGCTTTTGAAATGGTATCGTTATTTAATTTTTTTTTTTTCATTCCATAAATTAAAATCTTCTAAAAAATAAAAATATCTGTCCAAAAAAACAAGAATTAATAAAACAATATTTAAATACTTTACAAGATTTTGAGTAGCATGTTCATTTTTATTAACTATTGTTGTATCAATTATGAGTTACGTTTCAAAAAGAGGTTAAGTTTAGGGAGACACACTAAAAATAATCCTGCAGAATTTATTTTATGAAGTCACTCTACTAACATCCTGTTGTCTATTTAAAATTTTCTTTTTGGTAGACTGTTTGGAATTTGAATTGATTAACTTGATTTATTGATTAGGTGATTTTTTTTTTTTTATGGTTTTTCAAACTTTTTCAGGCTATTTAAGGTCAGAAAATATCTTTGGATTTTGAGAATTTGGGGCAGATAATGTTTTACTGATAAATAGGAATTAATAAAAAATAGTTAATACTTTACAGGATTTTGAAAAAAAAATGTTACTTTTAAATTTTAATTGAAAATGCTTATTTGTTTATTTACAGCAGATCATTCTTTTTAGCTGCATCTCAAACAACAGATTATTTAATTCCAAAATCTAAGTATTATGTATGCAATTTTCTTTTTTTCTTTTGGCGATAATAATGGTTTTAGTGATACAAGTCTTACTAATTAACTCATAGCCTAAGAGAGAAGTGGATCCATACTCTTTCCTAAGAGTAATTTGCACATAAGTGAATATAATGAAATGAACTGGAACTCCTATTAATAATTCTGAGTAATTACTCATTGAACTACCCATTCATCCAAGCTTTACAGTATCTGGTATTCCCAAGCAGTCACCCATCTAAGTACTGGCCAGGCTCGACATTGCTTAATTTCAGTGATCAATTAACCAATGCTTTTATCCTTGGAGACACTAGTGAGTAAATCTTTGGGACTTATAAGCCTAATGTCTCAGTAACCTTTGTTACCAGAGCTCATATTACAATTTTTTTTAAGGATTTGTGAGTTCAATCCCTGGCCTCAGCAGAGAGAACAAAAACTTAGAGAGTTATCAAAGTGAATTATCCAAAGGCAGAGTATGTGGAATTAAAAGAATCTATCACCATGGACTAAATAAAGGATTTGGTTTGAAATTTCAATAAATATCACCTGAAGAAGGCCGGAGTGTACAACAGCCAAAATGTTGTGAATGTGACAGTAAAGATGAGGACACAGTCCGAACAATGTAAATAGTTACAATACCTCATCTCAGAAATATAGAAGATCCTGAAGAAGGCCGAGCGTATCTCAACATTAATAGACAGTAACAATGAAGACAACAGTACAAACAATGTAAATAGTTACAAACATTAAATCTCAGAAATATAGACAGATCCTGAAGAAGGCCGGAGTAACAAAACAAATGTAAAATGAGGACAACAGTACAAACAATGTAAATAGTTACAATACCTCATCTCAGAAATATAGACAGATCCTGAAGAAGGCCGGAGCGTACAACAGCCGGAACATTAATGTGACAGTAACAATGAGGACAACAGTACAAACAATGTAAATAGTTACAATACCTCATCTCAGAAATATAGAAATATGAAGAAGGCAGATCCTGAACATTAATGTGAGCAGAACAATGAGGACAACAGTAAAACAATGAAATAGTTTCATATTCATCTCAGTGATAGACAGATCCTGAAGAAGGCCGGAGCGTAAAACAGCCAAATTTTTGTGACAGTAACAATGAGGACAACAATCCAAACAATATATACATACTAGCTTAAAAGCCACCACCTATTGGGTGACATTTAAACTAGCAACTGTGGAGGGCCCTTGATTGAGCTTTCGGCTTGTTCATTGAGTCTGAGAGTCACTAAGTCTTTGGATATTCTCATCATTGGAAGATTTCCTGGTTGCCATTTGATCTGGATTTTCATTTGCACAGGACTTTCTTTTCCTCGCTGCAGTCTTAGTTCTTTTGATTGCAATCTGGTCCTCTGTTGGTGGAGATTTCTTTTTACAAGCCATACTGCTGCTGTATGCGATAGCCAACTATGTACTACAGAAGAACTCAAAATTGATCGCTGCATTTGAGTATTGCATTAATATATAAGCTTACCTTTTAAAAGTTCAACGATAATTTCTCTGCCACCACTTAATTTAAAATCAGTTTTGTGTGTGTAGGTCTTTACTTTCCACAAAGTTTTTGTATGATAGCTACTTTTATAAATTAAAAGCCCTCCATAGGAGTTAGCTTAAATGCTGCCCTGTTGGATGATTTTAAAGTAGTTATTAAATAAAAACACATCTATTAAAAAATTCGACCATCATGCAAAAGATATTTAGTACATATTCTCATAATTTGCTATCGTCTCAACCAATCCTAACCAAGAGATTATCCAGCAAAAAATAAAAGATCTGTTTCAAAACACTAAACCAAACAATATCCATAAATTCTTAAAGGAAATAAAACTTTATATACTAAACTATAAAAATGTCCAATAAAATCTTTAATATATTTTTTGCAACAAAATTTTTATACGATAGCAATTTTTTATAACTTGGAAATAAATTTGGGGATAATCAAAATTAATTGCAAAATCCAGTGAAAGTCACCCATGAAATAAAAATAATTGTTTGTATGGAAAGTAAGGACCTATGTGCATCAAATTGTATTTAAATTAAGTGGCAGCAGAAGAATTATCATTGAACTTTT
Source organism: Acanthosepion pharaonis (assembly GCA_903632075.3). Lineage (NCBI taxonomy): Eukaryota > Metazoa > Mollusca > Cephalopoda > Sepiida > Sepiidae > Acanthosepion > Acanthosepion pharaonis. Next base: position 317,702 of record CAHIKZ030001507.1, on the reverse strand, counting down.
AAAAGGTAAGCTTAAATATTAATGCAACTCTTAAATGCAGCGATCAATTTTGAGTTCTTCTGTAGTTCATTGTTGCCTATCTCATCTACTCTTCTCTATGAAGGCCCAATTATGATCCCTCTACAGGAGCTAGCTTAAATGTCACCCTATCAGGTGGCATTTAAGCTAGCTCCTGTGTTATGAATATTCTCAAGTCTCTCACAGGACATACTAATAGCACTGGCTATTCAATCACCTGTTATCCATCACGATGTGGTGAACATGATCAATGTTTTCCTTGCTAGTGACAGTTGCAGGATGTCCAACTCTAGGGTCATCTTCAAGACTCCTTTCAGCTGCTTATTTTTGCAATATTGATAAAGCTGGAGCGTTATCCCCTAATTTACAACCATGTCAGCATGAATAGCATTCTTTTTAATTATTTTTAAACTAACCTTACATTGTCAGTCATCAACGTATTGTGTATCTGCATCACCGGGTGTGGTGTATACTATGCAACCCCACTCACCCCACCCAATGTAGTTGGAGCCCCAAAAGGACTAGTTTCAGCAGCATTTTTTTTTTTTTTTTTGCTTTTTGTCCTTTTTTTCTCTACCTTAGTTATCTTGTCAATCATCAACTATAATAATCAACAAGACCGGTGCTTACTACCCCAAACCTCTCAACCACGTGGGGCCACTATGCCGACTGAGGAGGGGGGGGGGCAGAAATGCTAATTTCAGTAGCACATATTTTTTTTTTTTAAATTGTAATTTACTTTCTGAACAGTTCTTTTAAATCAATTAATGGGAAATAAATTTTTTATTCCAAGTTCACCCACTAAGGAGGATCTCTGATTTTTTTTTTTTTTTTTTTACTAATAGTAATACTAACCAGAAGTTCATGACTAATAATTAAAATAAAATTTTTAGTCCCTATTTTTTCGCATTTCTTGAAAGATAAAACCAAGAAAATAATCGCTTAACAAATAAAAGGGTTTAAAGATTTCAACATATGAAAAATTTTCCCCAAAACTGAAATACTGTTTTTAAAACAAATTTTTAAGACAACTTTGTGTTGTGTTGGAATCTTTGTAAAACTTTTTCTTTTTTATCAGTGGAGATGTGTCAGCAATTAATCTTTAAGGTAATGTAAAAATTTAAATTAAACATTTCTTTGACTAAAATTTACTCATAAAAATATTGGTGGTTATTACAAAAAGAATAACATTTTCTCAGATTTTTTTTTTAAATAAAATAATCTTATTCATTATAAAAGAAAATAATGAATATGTACTAAAATTTTCATTGAAAGTGAATAATTCCTGAATTTTTGGTAATTTAAAAAAGTGCTGCCCTTCCCCACTAATTTTCCTTTGAGGTTTGTGGCCCCCAGTTTTGGAAATTTTGAAATCATCATGTAGTAGAAAGGTGGGGCTGTATATCAAAGTTTTAGAGTGGGGGACCCTAATGCTGGCCCTGTTGGAGGGGGCTAAACCTTCTTTTTTGAAAGTACTTGATAACACTACAATGTCAAATGTTGTCCATTTTCAAGAGAAGTCACTACTAGTTACTTTTGAAAGTCTTTGAACAGTCAGATATCAGTTTACTTGGAAAGAAATATTGCACTTATTAATAAGAAGAGTTGAAATTAAAGTATGGAAGATTTCATAGTTCATGCATCACTCCTTCATAGTCAACCTATGAACTTTTCTGCATGCCCTCGTAATTGAAATTAATTGAATTGAACCGCTTTTATTTTTCTTCTTTTTTAATCATTTCACTTTAGGCAAGGCAATAATGCCACTAAGATACAAGAGATTACTGGGAGTAAAAGAGAATGAGAAGACATTAGAAGAAGAAAATGAAAACCCAATCCTAAACAGGAAACAATGGATAAACTTCTACTCCAATTCAGAGGTCTGGAAAGGAGTGTGAACTCCTAAATTTGATCTAGTTTTGACATTCTTTTCCATCAATAAAAGAAAAGAAATAAGAAAAAAACAAAAATATGGTTTAGCAGCAACATTTTATCTCTGAAATAAATAATTACAGACATTCTGTATACAGCAGAACATTTACTTTCCGAACCGGGAGATTTTAAAGTCTTTATGAATATTATACAATTTTTTTTTTTCAAATCCAAATCTGTTACATATGATAGTTTCAATTTACAACTGTTCCCATGTCTGTAGAGAAAGCAGTCACTTGACTTGTTGACAGCCACATTAAAGTGTTGAAATAATTTTAACACATAAATAATATATTATGAAATGAACTAAGTCAGACAATTATTTTGATATATTTTTTGCTTATATGTTATTTTTATAGATCCAGATATTTAAGTAAATGCTCTGTTTATAATAAACAGTACTAAAAACATTTACCGGCCTGAATGTCCGAGGTATCTCAAAGAAAAATTTGTGTCTTCTGACAGGAATCTGACCAGTATCCTAAATGGAACCCCCATATAACCTGATGTACTATACCATTTAGCTACAGAGGAAGCGTCTGGTTAGCAAAGTTAAATTATTTTTTTTTGATCTACAATTCAGGCTGGTAAATGTTGTTAATACTGTTTATTATAAACATAGCATTTACTTAAATATTTGTAACTATGAAAATAACGTATAAACAATAAATATATTAAAATAATTGTTAGACTTAGTCCATTAAATATGGTGTCATTTGTTTATGTTAAGATACGCTCCAAGCTGAGGGGAGAATTTGAGAGAAATCATGGGAAGATTGTAGTTCAGAAACAGTAATTTAAACTTGCTAACCAGACGCTTCCTCTGTAGCTAAATGGTATAGCACTTCCGGCTATATGACTGTTGTGTAGGATACAGGTTCAATTCCTGTTGAATGACACAAACTATTCTTTGAGATTTATTCAGGCCAGTAAATGTTGTTAATACTGTTTATTATAAACAAAGCATTTACTTAAACTCTACGACTCTGTTATAAGTGGAAAAGTTTATTGTTGTTCTCATATCTCTGAAAAGAAACAAGCTTGGTCTATTGTTAGTCTGATGACTCAATCATTTTAAACAGTGCTGAACAGATCTTAACACAAAAAAAAAAGACTGACAAATCACCACCTCAATTAACTTTACATTTCTGAAGTAAAATGTCAATTTTTTTTAAGTAACATTCCACATTTTCACTCGTTTTTTCACTTTAACAACTGCAAATCTTTTAAATTTGATATATATATATATTCAGTCTGGTATAGATATGCTGCTGATATATCTGGTTTGGAGCTATTCAATCTTCTCTTTCCAGCCAAAGTTCAAAAGCATTTATGTAGCCTTGTGGGTGATGAATTAGTCTCCTCTCTACAATTCCATGTCACAAGACTATTGCTCTTTCCATGGAAAACGTCCCAACAGATTTTTGTTCCACCAGTTCAGACCTTTACTGCTAAAACCAACCATGTGATGTACATAGAGGCAAGCCGTCCTCATTCTCTTTGTATTCCAGTGGTAAAAGGGTAATTCCATTCAGACAGCTTCTCCTCCAGAACTGTGGAACAGACTCCCAAGAGGATGCTTCTCAAACCACTACAATCTTAACCTCTTCAAATCCATCTATCTTACATATCTTCATAATCTGCACTTACACCCTCCTCTTACATCCATAAAACAACTTTATTCAGTAACCCTCTACAGTGAGTGGCTCTTGGGTCTTTTAGGTGAATAATTTAGTAGAATTATTTGATATACCGGGGTAACAAAATGAGCATAGGGCAATCATATGCTGTGTATTGTGTTCAATATAACATAACATTTGCTGGGTACTGAACAGCCCCCAAGAGGAAACAAGACACATCTGCAAGGCATCCTCTGGCTAAAAAAAAAAAAAAAAAAAAGATAAAACTTTGCACCCTTATATACTGCTTTGTCAACACTATCTCCCAGTCATTAGCAGAAGTTCAATGACATATAAGTTGGGTAATCCCACAATGGCTTCCCTCTTTATGACCAGTCCTTTATCCAAACAAAATATAAGTGACCAATCTCATTCTAATAAGTGAAGCTTATTTCATATATATGTATATGAACCAAAAGTTTGGAGCCATTCGCTGGATTTAATAATTAGTAAGTTTCATACCTCCATTGGCCAGGATGGTAGCACCTGTTAGGGCCCCAACTATGGGAAAATAGTGAACTCCCAAACAGGGGTCAAAACATGAAAATATAAAAATACATTAGAAAAACTTGCCAGCAATACATTTTTGGAAAAAAAAAATTACCAAAGCTCTCATGAAAACATAATTTTGGCATTAAATGATCCATAAGTAGTTGATATGCCATTAAATAAAGTAAACCAAACCTTTTGGGGTTTAATTAACTCCGACTAAGCCAGATTGATGAAACTGACTCATTTGTGCATGGTGTCCAGTTTTTATAGAGAAGCCTAAAATTTAAATAACACCAGTCCTAAGATTACTGATATCCAGCAAGGTAGATTAGACAAAAATTGTTAAAACATTAAGGAAACTCCATACAACAATTGTTTTGTTATTATTATTATTAAATATAGGATTGAACTCTTTAGGAAGAGAAAGTCCCTTTGGTTCATAGTAAGATTAGTTTTGAAAAAGGCAGGCAACCTTCAATTTTTATATGAATCTTTGATTTGGATTGAGTTATTGCAGTTGTGAGGCATTTAAACATCACAGCAAAGGTTACATAATGCAGAACATTGCAGAGATAATCCAGAGTTCTTATTAATGCAATATGTGGAGTATATCTGCAATGTCCTGTATGATTTTTAATCTGCCTTTTGATTTGGTCAGTGTCAATGACTGCAGGTTGATGGGAACGTTCTCAGTCTTCCCAATCAAAATTGCCACTTCTGAACCTATTGAACAACTTATGAACATTACTCTTATATATGGCACCATCTGTATAAATGGCACATATCTTTTTGCTGTTTGTACAGTAGTTTTTTCCTTTGCGAAAATAAAGCATCAAATGACAAAATGCATCTCATTTTCCTGCATTTTTTTTTATTTTAATCTAAAAACATTTAAAATTCGCAATATTGCCCATGAATCTTATAAAAAACACATTGAAATGTCTCCTTTCAGAATATGTATCAATATGACAGATTTCAGTCACGTGTGAAACAAAATCGTGTGTTCAAAGCCATCTATTGAAAAATGCTGTAAACCTTTGTTCCAGTCCATTATCTTAGGCTGAGTTATGAAGACTTTAGTTGTTTTTTTTTTTGTTTTTTTTTTTTATAAGCCTCCATCTTTCAAACCCCCTTAGTAATAAGACCAAATCAGGGATCAGGGAGGTGACCTGTTAATCAGTGGACACCCAAATATTTACAGGCTTCGTTTTATTTTTTCTGTTACCATGTGTATTTTACAGTATAAATATTTGCTTTCTTTATACACCACATCCCTTTAGTATGTGGGTGATAATGGCTCTCCACAACTTCCTATCCTTTGCAGCACTAAACAATGTTTGTCCTCATACTCTCCATCCCAATCCCTGTTCTGCTATTCACCTATGCAAGCTAATTAACTAGGCCAATTGCAGTTTCTTTTTGCCCTTCTTGATTTCAGTGTCCTGTGAGTGTTAAATTCTCCAAACCTTCTTTCCTCATTATGTGTCCCAGAAATTACAACTTTCTAATTACAAATTTTTTTGTTTTTTTTTCATTCCTATTTTCTTTAAAACTTTCTCATTATTCACATACTTTGACCATGGTATTCTCTGTAGAACCACATCTGAAGGCTCCTTTTTCTCTGTGAGGAAATTACCAAGCATTCACTGCTAGAGAGGAGGATCAATATTATATAGCAGTTCTGCTCTCTTCTCTTTGTTTCTAACACAATTTTCCTGTTACTTAATAGTTTGTTTAGCTTTTGGAAGGCATCTTTCACTATTCCAATGTTCCTTTGGATGTCTATATCACATGAGTTTCTCAAGGATTGAAAAACAACATTAAAAGCAAAAGAAAAGATGGCTGCTCTGCTATGAATGTCTATCAAGCAGTGAAATTCATTGGCGTACTGATTGTAGATAGCCAATACTTTTAAATTAGAAGCTGTGTAATGTTAACAAAGATGGCATGTCTACCATTGAATGTAATCAGCTGGATTCATTGCATTAATTTGAAAATGTTTGGCATATAAAACATAAAAGAGTCTAAAGAATTCAAGATAGAGGATTTGATATCCAGACTTGCATGAAGAATTCAAAGCAGATTTCATTTTGACAGAAAAATCTTTACTGTTATTCAGTTCTCTTGAATTTCTTTTGGATTTCACTTCAATTTGAATTCCTCTGGAATTTCTCAATTTGAATTTCTCTGGATTTTCTCAATTTGAATTCCTCTGGAATTTCTCAATTTGAATTCCTTTGAAGTTTGAATTTCTCTGGAATATCTCTTCAACTTCTCAATTTGAATTTTTTTTCAGTTTAAATTTCGGTGGAATTTGAATTTCTCTGCGATGTCTCTTCAATTTCTTAATTTGAATTTCTCGAGGATGAGAAATTTCTCTTCAGATTGAATTTCTTTCCAATTTCTCTGAAATTTGATATTTGAGCAAGAAACACAGACTCAGGCTTATTATCATCAATAATGTTCATTTTTTTCTTAGATATTTTTTTTGTAGTGGCAATGTGTTGATCAAAAGACCAGTGACTACTTTCATATATATATACACACATTTGTAAACACCTACTCTTAAGTCCAGAATAGAAAGGTAAGTTGGAATAAAAGAGTAAGTTGGAAAATTTAGTTTGGGGACAAAAAATAATGAATAGCAGTATGGAATAAATGCATAGACCGGAATAAACAGACAGGTTTGAAAAAAGTAAAAAGTAAACAGGGTCTGAAATAACAGTAAGTTGGGGGGGAGGGATCAAAATTTAAATAACAACCCTAGCCAGTCTATTCTCAATGTAAGAGTATTTATTTATAGTATTTACATTAGTCGGACTATTGTCCTCATCTTTGTCGCCATATTTGTCACAACGTTTCTATAGTTGTACAGCTTTCTTCAGGTGGTTGGAATTTCGAACTGAACCCTTTATTTCGATTGCTGGGGTAGACTGTTCTAATTCTACGTGCCATGTTTTGATGGATGTCATTTTCCCTCTGAAAGTTCTCCACTGCCTTAACCAGGAATTGAACTGTCACTGGATCTAACCAACGCCTTTATCCACTGTGCCATGTGTCCTTGAGGACATCTGGGTATGAACTTCTGAGTATTATAAACCTAATGTTTTCAGCATCATTTTTACCAGTGACAGACCCAAAGAAGGTGAGTTCAATTCCTGGTTAAGGCAGTGGAGAACTTTCAGAGGGAAAATTAGCAGGAGATAACTGATAACTGACATCCATCAAAAATGGTGGCACGTGGAATTAGAACAGTCTACCCCAGTGATCGAAATAAAGGGTTCAGTTCGAAATTCCAACCACCTGAAGAAGGCCGGAGCGTACAACGGCCGAAACGTTGTGACAAATATGGCGACAAAGATGAGGACAATAGTCCGACTAATGTAAATACTGTACATAATACCTCATCTCAGAAATATAGACAGTATTTATTTATGTTTGTATCTATCTACTCTTGACCAGAATAGTAGGGTAGGTTGAATTAAAATGGTAGGTTGAAAAATGAATTCAAAAGTAATTTTGTTTTCAGAAGAAAAATGAAAGATGGCTGGAATAAATGGAGAGGTTTGGAAAAAAAGTTGAAAATAAACAGGGGCAGTCTGAAATAACAGTGGGTAGGGTGAGAAATATATCAAACTTTAAATAGCTAGGTAGGCCCATCTATTCCAGACATGGGGGTAGGTATTTTTGAATACAATCAGCAATGATTCAAACATAAGAGGAATAACTCCATCTTTGGGTAACTCAATATTGCGTGTAAGTGTAGAAGTCTTGAAGGATCAAATGACTTTTATAAATTTCACCTCCTAAGATGAAAAGCTCAAATGAGAAGCAGCTACATACAATACCAAACATTTTCCACCTGTAAAATTTCTTATATATACAATTGATTCACATACATAAATATATATATATTTTACAGCAAAAAAAAAAAAATACCTCATATGATTATATAAACTGAGTGTATGATCTGAAGCCATTTAATTCTTCAGCTCTTAAGTGAAGATGGCTGGGTTCAGATCAGCCAGAAATAGACTATATTCATACTGAGGTAATTTTGGTTTTTGCCATAAAAAATATATCTGCTCTGTTATAATAAAGACATGGAACTTTCTGGATCAGTTTTAATATTTGTTATTACTAGGATCCACCTGGATTATATACCAACGGATCTAATATATATATATATATATATATATATATATATAATATATTGAACATTGAGTTTTTCCCTCAGAGAATTTACAAGCTGTTTCATGCTGGACAAATCGTTGGGGCCGCCTGATGATTGACAATCAGCATGAAACAGCCTGTCGCCTTCTGAGTGTTGACTTCAATGTTCACTTTTATATTTATATATACATACTATCTCTGATATTGAGCAATTTATCCTATAAATATAGCACACCTTAAAACTATATTCCTTCATATATTTATATATCTCCAAAACAGGTTATATTACATTAAACCGACAAGGTCTGTTTAATTTTCGATGGTATTCTTCTAGTTTTCAAGTAAAATGTATATCAGAATCAAAATTAAAGATAAACTCTCCAAAGTTTTTTTTGTTTAAAAATTTTAGTACATTTATTGTATCTCAGAATTATCAAAAACCATGTGTTGTTTGTTGTATATCAAGAACATTAAAAACATTCATTTGGCAAACATTTATAGATAGCTGAAAGTTTAAATCAGTACAAAATGATGACATTGTTTCTGTCATAATAAATTTATATTTAATACCATAATAAAAAGAATGCATGAAGATATTATCCTTTTATATTAATGTTTTTTTTTTTTTTTTTAATCTAAAAATCAAATATTTGGATTTAGAATAATATTGTTTCTGAATTATTATGTCCTCCTGGAAATGGCATGTCCAATATCAACAGTTTAACAAAAAAAATTAAATTTTAATTTAGGTGGGGAACATGACCAAAAAAATTTAGCTTGACTTGTCAACTATCAAAAAAATAAATTGTGTTTCATTGTGATATATTGATCATCATGAACAACCAAAATACAATTAAAAGACTGAGACAAAATTTTAAATTCTAACATCAAAATAATCTACAACACCCAATACAAGGAAAAACTCAAAACACTAGAAGTTATTATTATACAAAATAAACAGACCACATTAAATATCTTTCACCCCCATAACAGTACCTTAAAATGTGTATAAAATATGCATAAATTAATGTTTGCTGAACTGTTTTTAGTGTGGTCTTGCTCCCATTAACCATTAAAATTAATGTCAATTTGGACTGATTGAAACTTTCAGCTATCCAGAATGTAGCCAACAAAATCTTGCCTTCCTTCTTGATAATGGCAGACAATCAAAAATACTTGAACAAAAATAACAGAACAAATGTGAACTTCAGAATTTATCAACAATTTTGATCTTGTTATACAACATCTTATTTAAAAAATGGAAAATTACAATAACAAATGAGACACAGACCTTGTCTCAGTTGAATTTAATAAAACTTGTTTGGATGAATGAATTTGTTGCCTAAATATACTTATATATATATATATATATATATATATATATATATATATATACAATGAAAAAAATGAAAAATTTTTTAAGCAAATAAATTAAGCATCATCTGGTCAGATTTTATTAAAGTAAATATGAGGGTGTTCTTTTTTGTTATTTTGTTTTTTTTTTTTTTTTTATTTATAAGCAAAACTACAAATAATTGTTAATTGTCACGTTTGTTATAAATATTTGTTAAAATAAAAAAATTATATTTTTGATAAAAATCCATTTAGGACAAAACGTGTTGACCAAGATAAGTTTTCCTTTTGTCTTTGTTCATATTTTTCTTTTACAGATGTATTGTGGTCATATCTGAAATATTTTTACACAAACATATATATCTCATGGCATGATTTCATGAATGAAGACTCTAGATAGAACACCACATCTGGCACGACCACCAATGGTTGATAACGTCCACAAGATTTAGACATGTTTTTTAACACTGGGTACAGAGGATACAAATTTATGACTGCCACATCTCCTCTGCTCTGAGCCTGCGTCTGGATCCAGTCCACATATTGTACACATTATTGTATATTGTACATACATCATGCCTATATATGTTAACTCGTTATAAATAACAAAATTCTAAAATTCTTTATTAAAACTAGAGTTTGATATAAAATTTTTGAAAACTTTTTGTTTGGAAAACAAAAAATGAAATTATATTTTGTAGACACTTTAAAACATACATACACAATAATTGTGTGTGTGTGTGTGTAAAAATATATATATATATATATATATATATATATATATATAAAATACCATAAAAAACATTATATTGGAATTATAAAGAATATATATTAAACTTTGAATCATTGTAAAAAAATGATTAAAGATATTTTTTTGAAATTCTCTGAGGTTTTTATAAAATATTGGACTATACTTTTGAACAATAAGAATGTATTTGGCTTTAAGTTGAAATGATGATCCCTTTCTTGCTGTTGTGACATCTTGATCCAGATTTCTTTCTACTTATCTCTCTTTTTTAAAATTATTCACCATTTTCTTAAATGGTTCTTGAATGGACTCTCTTATAGAAAATCAAACTTTATAAATATTGGTATATATTACTGAAGGCCTATAATATATTTTTTTCTAACCATTGTTGGTAAGATCTAGTGGAGCTGATATTGCATTAAAACACCTAAAGTTCTTTTCTAGCTGAATATTCAAAAAAATTTTTTTCAGTGATTCTTTTTTAAATAATGTCAAGATTATGAATGTCTTTTTCTTAAAACCTTGAAAAAAAACTCAAATAGTTTAGTGTTTTCATTTTTTTATTATTAAATATTTTATTGAACATATTAAATATCCTATGCTGTTTGATGATTTGGATTTAATTTTATTATTTACATATTTATGTAAATATTATATATATATATAATACACACTAATCATAAATTTATGTATGATTCATCATAAATCTACATGTTTCACCTGAAGATTATTTTTTGTTTTTTTGGTTGGTTCATAGAAAAAATTTATCAAAGAAAGATGTACAAAAAAAAAAAATAAATTACATTAAGGAAAAAGGAAAAAAAAATAAAGTTAAAAAAAAAAAAAAAAAGATGAAAGAAAAAAGAATTTTTAAAAAAGAAAAAATTAAAAAAAGAATAAAGAAAATTAAAAATAATAAGAAAATGAAAGGAAAAAATTGAAAAAGAAAATGAAAGAAAAAAGAAAAACAAAATTAAATGAAAGAAAATTATTAAATTAAGAAAAATTTAAAAAAAAAAAAAAATGCAAGAAAGAAAATTTTTTTAAAAAAAAAAAGGAAAATTAAATTTTAAAGTTTTGAAAAGTTTATAAAAAAAAAAAAAAAATAATAAAAAAAAAAAAAAAATTAAAAGGAAAAGAAAAAAATTAAAAAATTAAAAAATTAAAAAAAAAAAAATATGTAAAAATGAAAAATTTTTCCCCACTTACACATTAAACACACAGAGACAGGTGTTTAAAATCTAATTAGATTTTTTTTACACCTGTTCTTCACAATAAATTTTCAAACTCCTAAACTATATTAATTGATTTTTTTTTTTCTTTATATGTTTTTTTAAATCAGGCAATAAATATTTTTCAATGTCTGAAATATAAAATAAAATAAAAATTTTTAAAAATCATGGATTGGATTAATTCCACCCATTCTCAAATAAAAAAATTTACCCAATTTAAGATGCTCCCCAATATGTGATTTATATATATATTTTTCTTTCTATCAATATTTAAATTCATAATATTTATGGAGTTCAAAATTTGGCAAATAAATTTTTTCTTTCTTATTTCTTTTGATGATTTAAAAAAAAATTTTTTAATTTGGAATTTCATGCCCATCAACTCTAATTTCAAAATGATTTTTTTTTTTTTCACAAATTTTTGCTTTAAATCTTTAATTTTTTGTTGTTTTAAAAAAATGGTAATATAATTGAATAAAATCTAAACATATGACAATGAATTCATATTTATTTTTTCTGGTTCTTAGAATTTATTTTTAAAAATACTAAATGGCCATTAATTTATTTTTTATTTAAAAAATCATTTTAAATTTACTTCTTGAAAAAAAAGTAATACAATTGATTTTTCTCTAATGCAATGCAATGTTTATAATTTTTTAAATATCTTTATAAAAAATAAATTACAGGAAATATAAACATGATAAAAATGATATTTATATTTAGCTCAGATTGAGGAATCATTGAACCAAGTTCAAATTTTTCAATTTTTATTGTATTTTTTATTTAATATAATTTTAGGGGAAAAAATAAGCTTTTTCCTTTTCCAGAAAATATTATGGGTAAATAGCAGGACAAATGAGTTTTATAGCCTTGATGGCAAAAAAGACTAGGAGAAGAAAAAACCCTGAATTCAAAACCAAATGGAAATGAAACAAAAAAAAGTCAGAAAATCTTGCCCAAGAAATATAACTTTTAAATGTGGCTGCAGTTTACATTGAAGTGTCCCTACAACCCTATGGGTCACAGATTTAAAAAAAAAAAATGTGGTTTATGAAAAAATATTTTATATCATCAATTTACATAAATATTTAAAAAATTATTAAAATATGTAAATTCAACTATATAGGAAATCCATTTTATAAAAATTTCTATTGATTCAAAATTGTTTGTTTTTGACCCAACCATTCTAATAAACAAATATTGTTTGTGTTTTAAAAATTTTAAAAACAAATTTATTTTAAATTCATTTTCATGTGTTTAGGTTTTATTACAATTTTAATCATTGGTTTTTAAAACAAACATTACCAAATTAATCACCACAGAGATCCGATTGTTTGACCTAATACAATCATTCCTGTCAAACCGTGAATTGAAGGTCGTTCTCAACGGATTCTCCTCCAGTTCCTATCCCATGAACGCAGGTGTTCCTCAAGGCTCCATCCTAGGCCCCACTCTATTCCTTATCTACATAAATGACCTTCCTAACGCCATAAATTCCCAAGTTGGCATCTACGCGGATGACACCACAATTTATTCCTGCCTCAAAAAAAGAAATCTAGTGTCATTGACAAAACTAACCTGGCCGTCTCGAAAAAGGACCTCCAATCGGTTGTGAACTGGGGCAGGAATTGGCTGGTCAACTTTAATGCCTCAAAAAAAAAACTGCTCTCTATTAATCACCACAGAGATCCTTCCCTGCCCTCCATTAGAATGTCTGACGCTCAACTTCTCGAGAGCAACTCTCTGCGGCTGCTCGGTCTCACGTTGACTGCTGACCTGAGATGGAACAAATACATTGAGTCAATTGCTTCGTCCACCGCAAGGAAAGTTGGCTCCCTGTGCCGCGCCAGGAAATTTTTCTCCCCGAATCGATCCTCCAGATCTACAAATCAACAATTCGCCCTTGCATGGAGTATTGCTGCCATATATGGTCTGGAGCCCCTTCTGTTTGCCTCTCTGGGTTCTTGATAGGCTCCAGAGGCGGATATGCAATATAATTGGCCCTGTTCTGGCATCTCGTCTACAGTCACTTTCTCACAGACGCGCCGTCGCCTCTCTCTGTGTCTTTTTACAAATACTTTCATGGCAATTGCTCCGAGGAGCTGCATTCGCTGGTTCCCAGACGTCATGAGTTCAAGCGCCCTACAAGGCTGGCATCCCATCCTCACCCATTCACTGTCGAAACTCCTAGATGTAGCCATCTCTTCTACTCCAATAGCTTCATATCTCGCACCTCTCGCCTGTGGAACTCCCTTCCCTATTCCAGTTTCGCTGAGAGCTATAATCTCCAGCTATTCAAATGTAATGTCAATTGATATCTCCAGTTGCCTTGATCTATCCACTATCCTTCTCCTCATCCTTTCCTCTATCACTTCTATCTGATCTTGCTCCAAATTTTCTGTAACCTTTTGTGTCCTAATGACTTCTCGCCTTGCTTGGGGTGAAACGCTTAAAAAAATCATGAAAGTAGCTAAAAAGTGGTGTCATGGGAAAAACCATTCTTTTGACACACCATTTTATTGAATACACATTTATCCATGTTTGCCAAGTTTATTGAAATTAGTTGATATGTATGTTTTATGTTAAGTATGAATTATAATTTCTGAGGTTGTTTTTTATTTTTGAAAATAGGTAATTTTTGCAAAAAAATATTTTTTGGAAGCATTGTGTTACATTTTATTTGGTAATACTTTCAAAAACTGATGTAAAGTTCATTTTTTTTTTACAGTGATTAAATTCTTACCATAATTCCCCATTGGCATAATTTAAATTTTTTTTTAAAAAAAAAATAAAAAATCAACCAGTTTGTATTATCAATAGTTTATTTCTAAAAAAACCTATAAAAAATAAAAATGTAAAATAAAATAAAAATTATCATAAAACTAAATTAGAATAATATTATTCTATTTTAAAACCATTTTTTTTTTATTTTAAATATAGGAAAATATACTGACTGTAATAAAATTGGAGAGGTTATTTAATTTATAGGGTTTGATTACCAAAGGGTGCAATAATATGCATTTAGTTTAAGAGTCTCAAATTTTCAATTAATTTTTTTTTTTTCTTTTATGGATGAAGGTATATTATATATGATAATTATAGTTAATAAATATAATTGACACTAACATTCAATGATTGCAGCTCTTATAAAAAATGTCAAATACAATCATATGTATCTAACAATAACCCTTTAAAATGTAAAATAAAATAAAAATTTTATAAAACTAAATTAGAATAATATTATTCTATGTTTAAAAAAATTTTTTTTTTTTCCAAAACTCATTTATCAAGACCAATAAATTTAAATGAATTGATTTTATTTGTTGCTTTGATAAATATTTCTCAGACCAATTTCTTATTATGTCTAACTTTTTCTTTACAACTTGAATTATGTATATCTGACTTGAACTATTAAAAAACAAAACAAGTTATATATAACTTTTTTGAACTACATACAGATCTGGTTGATTGCACATTTTATCAAACAAAAACAAAACATATAATGAGATTATGCATATTTTAGACACACTATAGGTATTTCCATTTCCTTTAGAATTGTGATGATTGGAAATTTAAATATCTTCAATTTTTTTATGAATAAGAGTAGGAAACACTGGCCATAATTAAATTGGAGAGGATCATATACAGATTTGATTACCAAATAAGGAAAATAGAATTATGCATGAGTATAAAATTTTTTCTCACACTTTCAGCACAATTTTTAGGGATTCGTTTTATGGATGAAGGCATATTATACATGGGGAATTATGGTAACTTTTTTTTAAGAGTTTCTAATAATTTTAATATTGAGATGAGTTATATTTCTTTCAAGTTCCTTATTTATTTGAAAAAAAAATAAAGTGATTATTTTTGTCTTGTTTATACTTTTTCGTTTTGAGAATTTTGTATATTTTTCTTTTGGCATTGGATAGTGAAGGATTTCAAAAATTTTTTAAACGCATTTTCTTTGTCTGATAGATATTCAGAGCTACAAGTTCTAAGGATTCTGAAATGAAAAAAAAATTATTCCAATTTAATTTGAAAATTCCCATTCTTGCAAAAATTTATAATTCTTTTACCACTCCATTTGAGTACCTGACTCTCTCTTATGTTTTAATATTACAAGAATCAGATCAGACCAAAAATGGAATATTGCTGCCATATCAGGGCCAGGGTTGCCCAATCCTCATTTGCTAGCCATGACAGAGTTCAAAGGCCCCTACACGGTCTTGTGGGTGATGAATTATTTTCCCACCGACAACCCTTTTCCTACAGATGAAAACTCTTGCTACTCTATTGTTTTTTATATGGTAAATGTTATGATGAGCTACATTTCTTTATTTCACCGGTTCCAACATTTACAGCTAGGCCCTGTCATGCCACATATACAGGGTCGACTCAGCCACATTCCCTTCATATTCCATTGGTAAGGAAGAAGTTCCATTCAGACAGCTTCTTACCCAGGGCTTTGTGAAGCAGACCCCCGGAGACAATGCTTCCTGAACATTACAATCTTAACCTTTTCAAGTCTATGGTCAAATAAAAGAAATATCCTCTTCATGACATTTCTAAATCATGGCTCTCAAAATAACTTAATTAGCTTTTGTCAATTTTTTCTTTCCCAAAAAACAAATTTAAAATATCCATTTAAATAGCTCATCAAGTAGGTTGTGCTTTGAACCACTATTAGATATTTTCAAACGGCATTCTTTCCTCATTATGTGCCTCAGAAATTTCAACTTTTTCTTCCTGTTGTTAAGCATAAATGTCCTTTTTTTTTTCTCATCTCTTGAACTTCATTATTGGTCACATGTTCAGTCTATGTTATTCTCAACATCCATCTGTAGAACCATATTTCCGTTGCTTCAAGCCTCTTCTTCATTTGTAATGGGGTTGTCCATTATTCACTAAAGAGGAGGACTGATACTACATAAGAATTCACTACTCATCTTTGTTTCTAACAATATTTTTCTTTTTCTTAATATTTTGCTCAGCTTTTGGAAGGCATTTTTACCTATCCTAATGAGCCACATGTTCTGTCCATGGTATTGTCAGCATCTTTCTATAGAACAACAATTTCTGTTGCTTCAAGTGTCTTTATCTGTGAGGAGATTGTTCAGAATTCACCACCATATAGGAGGATTGATATTACATAACAGTTCAGTATTCATTACTTTGTTTCTAATAATATTTTTATGTTTCTTAATACTCTGCTCAGCTTTTCGAAGGTACCGTTTTCTATCCCAAGGTGCTTTCAGATTTCCATGTCATACTTTTTGTCCTCTATTAATACACTTCTCAGATATCTAAATTATTGCTCTGTTTGATTTCCGTATCTCCCGTCTGGCTGTCCTACATATCCTTTTAATATTCACTTCTTACTTCTTCCCTTACTACAAACTCATTCATTAGCTCTCTACCTTGAAGGGCTCTTGGGCCTTGTATCCATAGACATATTGGGATGGCTAAGGATGCATTCCAAAAGCTGGGCAGAGTATTGCGAGACAGGAGGATTTCTTTGCTAACGAAGAAAAGAATACTGACATCTGTCCTTCTTTCACCTTGAAATGTTGGATGATTTCCTCAAAATCCTTCTGTAGACTCAAATCTTTGCAATATATGGTTCTTCTTCATCTTTGAAATGCTAAAAATATCATGGACCGAGAAGGTGAGGTCATTATGAGGTTCATATTCTTTTCTTTGCAAACAAGGATCAATTGATTTATAATTTTATTTGTCAAAAAGAGATCAGCCCACATTTCAATAGCATCCAAGAAACTTCAGCTGTCTCTTTTTGATCAAATGCTGATTAAATTCATCCTTGAAATTTGAGAACAACAATTTGCAGGTCAAAACACTATTCATCAAGCAGGCTCAACAATTTACATATCTGGGAAGCATTCTGAAGAGGACAGTAAATGCAAACGTATTGGGATGGCCATGTTTTTTTGCATTCCAAAAGCTAAAGGCAGAGTATTTTAGACAGGAGGAAATCTTTGGTAACAAAGAAAAAATACTGACATCTGTCCTTCTTTAAAAAGCAAATGTTGGACGATTTCCTCAAAGATGAAGAAGAGACTCGAGGCAACGGAGATGTGGTTCTACAGAAGGATCTGAGGATAACATGGACTGAGCTTGTGAGCAACTATAAGGTCTTAGAGAGGATGCAAACAAGAAGAAGGCTTATACTTAACATCAAGAAGAGCAACTGAAGTTTCTGGGGCACATAATGAGAAAGGAGGGCCTGGAGAATCTGATACTCATGGGTTGAATAGAGGGAAAGAGAGACAACGGAAAACAATGCGTGACGTACCTGCAGGCTTAAGCAAGTGGATGACAGAACATGGTCTGGGGGAGAAAGCAGAGGGAAGGAACTTGTTGAAAACTGCAAGTGATAGAGGGAAGTGGAGGGCCATGATCCCCTATGTCCTGAAAGGACATGGCACATAAAAAGAAAAAGGAATTGGATGAACATTTAGAAAAAAAAAAATTATTCCACTAGGAAATAAAAGAATCAATTTTTCTTTCTCTGAGGAACTCATTTCATTCTAAACTTCAGTTGTAACAATTTCTTTTTTTGTCACCTATGATAACAATCTGTAATTATTAAAATATTTTTTGCTCAGGTAATATGCAAAAGTGAGACAACTCACCTGTAAGCAACACAGTCCAAATCCAATGCTACCAATAATGACTAAATTTTCTCGGAAAAATTCTTCTAATTTTTTAGCGCAGCCCTGGAAAACAAAAATTCAAGAATAAAATTATTATCTCAATTTTAACTCTTTGAACTGAAATCCCCTGATGAGTACAGTATATACTCAAGCTGAAACAGTTTCAATAGCCCTTTGCAAAAATCTGTACAAACGAGAAATATAAGAGTTGGAGTTTTTAGATGAAAGATTTTCATTATTATATCCTTTGCTATTTGGACCAACATGTACATCTTGGTTGTTATACACACAACATTTCAACCACTTTGGTCTTCTTCAAATATTTGCCTTTGTATTTGATAACATCCTCAGTAGACCTAGCATAAAAATGAATACCCTTGGGATATCTGCCAAATTTATCAAGAAATGACATATTCCAAAAGATCCCACCACTTGAAGGCTTTAGATGTTCAATTTAACTCTTATGGCAGTTCATATTCCAATTGGATTCATAGCTTTGTGACAAGGGTGTTTGATTCGTTTTCTAGGGCTTATCAACCTTTTGCAGGTTATTTAAAGCCAGAGAATAATTTTAGATTGTAAGAATCTTTTTGAGATAATAATGGTTTAGTGATACAAGTCTTACTAATTAATACATATCTGGTGGGAGAGAAGAGGTGAAATTAATTATGAGAATTTGTAATGTGGATAGAAAGACTGCTCAATTGTAATGGTCAGCCAGATTATCTTGTTAACCATTACCTCATGTAGAGGCAGCCTGTTATTTCATAATTCACTTCGTTTAGCTTCAGCTACAACTCTAGGTTGTCCAGTAAGGTTTCAAACATAATCAACTTGATGGTGGTGTTAATGAACTTTGTTGATTTGTCATTTTCTTCTTTATATAAACTGGATGGTCATTGCAACAGTCAAAAAAATTCCGTCTACATCTCTACAAACTTGTTATTTGTAGAATGAGTGGCTATGGTTAAATATAAATAAATAGCAGAACTTCCCAACAAACAGAATCGACAAAGTTTACAATAAGCAATAACAAGAAAAAGAAAAGAACAGAGCAAAAGATAATATAAAGCAAGCAAACAATATATGTAAGGCAAATGAACAGTAATAAGGCAAATGAACAGTAATAAGGCAAATGAACAGTAATAAGGCAAATGAACAGTAATAAAGAAAAAAGTTCAAACTAAAAATTTGGGTTGAGACATAAGAGCAAATTCAGATAAGCAAACATAGCATTCTAAATTTAAGACCGACTGGGATTGAGTCAGATGATGCTGACAAGTGACCTATCTTATTGGCTAAGAAGAAATCCCAGCATGCATTTGTATGCTTTTGGTCTATAAATTGGGGAGGGAAAAGTGTTTTGCAGTCATTCCTCATTAGATTGGAACCAACATAAGGAAGACTGGTCTCTTCAGTCTTAGCAACCAATTTAAGTTTGGTTAGATTATTTAAAATGGTGTGTCAACTCTGATAGGTCATTTTATGCCAACCAGGTGAATGCATATTATATATTACACACATATTTTTCCCCCTTATAGTTGGAGGGGCTCAGTTTGGTAGCTACAATTGATTTTAAATAGATTATTTAATCTGTCAATTTGAACCATTAAAACCAGTCCATCTTATATAGCCAGACATAAACAATTTTTAAAGGATAGAAAACCTCAATGGAAAATATGAAAACTTAAGGAGTCAGCAAACCAACAATATATGCAAGGCAAACTAACAGTAATAAGGCAAAGCAATAGTAAATAAGGCAAAAAGTTCACAAACTAAGAATTGGGGTTGATGTAGTTTAAATTCGAGAGACTGGCCTAAATTCCTTAGTAAGCCGCACATCCTGAGTGGCAAAGTGTAGATGTTGTATCTGTCGTATTGTCTGGCCGTTTGTAGACTAACTTCCTGTTCTCACACACCATCTTTCATACACTGCATATTTATATTTTCTCAAATCTCATGGTCGCCGTGATTTTGCGTTAATTTGTCAGCATAAAAACAATATGGCTTCCCCACGAGATTCTTTTTACGTACAGACGTCCATGAGGTAAGTTTTTTTTTTTTTCAAACTACAGTTGATGCACAAGAGCAAGTTCTGACAAGTGCATGTAATGTTCTGACTTCAAGACAAGACAGACTAGGACTGAGTCAGAGGAAACCAAGAACCAGCCTATTTTGTTGTCTAGGAAGAAATCACACAATGTAATAATTATATGCAGAGTAAAAGGCTATTGTTATAGATCAGATATATGTTTGTTAAACAGCTAGATATTTTCTGGACTGATCATGTATTTGCTTAATAAATCCTACCTCTAATTTTTTTTTTTTTTTTTTTTTACAATGTGTGTTAGCGTGCGATACCCTGACTTCATCAGCCGCCGACCAGGGGTGATCTCACGGTTTAAATGGCTATGGCGGGACCGCCACCCCAGGCGCCACCAGCAGCATTTGCCACCAGGCAGGGTATGAAAAAAAAAAAAAAAAATAATAATTGATCGTTTCTCTTTGCAAATTCTTAATGAAATAAATAAAACGATTGTTCCTCTTTGCAGCTTCTGTCCGTAATGAAAGTTCCTGAACGCGTTTGCCGTTATTGACGCGCTCGTAAAAATCGTTTGTTAAACAGCTGGATATTTGCTGGACTATTTGCTTAATAAATCCTTCCTCTAATATAAAGAATTACTTAAAAATCACATGCAAAAACTCTTTAAAACTTAACATTTTGAATTTTAGCATGTTGATTGACAGAAGTCAATTATAAAATCTGTCTTCAAAAGCCAACTTTATAATAGCCAATTTAAGCAATAAAATACTTTTATTAATTTTTTTTTAATTATTTCAATGAAAGGAAAGCAATAAAGCCACAAAGATGCAAGGGGTTACTGATTGTTAGAGAATTTATCTTCTTTCTTCTTAATATCTTTTATTGTTCTCTCTCCATAATGATATTTTCTTCCCTGATATTCTCCCACACTCAGTAACCCCTTGTGTTTTAGTAGCTTTATTGCCTTGTTTGGGGTGAAATGATTAAAAAAAATTAATAAAGTATTTTATTGCCTAAGTTGTTTTTTTTTTATATTTTTTTTTTTATTATGCTTCTTGATTCCTTGAGGAACATATGGCCTCAACAACACCCCTCCAACGGACGTGGTTCCCAGTGAACATCTCAGCTCGTCCCATGTCATGCCAGCTGCCTTCACCTCTGCATCAACACTTCTACACCAGGTCTGTTTTGGTTGACACACTTTTCGCTTCGCTTGTCAATTCCAGTCACTGGTGACACTAAAATCAGGCTTTCACAGTATGTGGCCGATCCTCCCCATTTCCAACTCTTGATGTCAATTTCAATTGGAGCTTGTCTAGTCCTGTACCACAGTTGGTCATTTGAGATGACTTCCTTTGTGGATTCCAGCCAATGGCTTGCCTGCCTGGTAACACTAGAAGCAGGCTTGCAGAGTGTGTGGCCAATCCATCCTCATTTCCAACTCTTGATGTCAATCTCGATTGAGGCTTGTCTGGTCCTATCCCACAGTTGGTCGATGGAGACAACTTCCAGCCACCTGATACTGAACATTATTTTTGAGACATCAGTTGGTAAATGTCTGAAATTTGTGGGTGTTGGTCTTGGTTACCCAACAGGTTTCTGAGCCATAAAGTAGGACCGACTTGACATTGGTGTTGAAGATCCGGATCTTGTAAAGTGAGAAGGCTGTTGATCTCCAGATTGGCCACAGTGTTTTGAAGCGTGTTTGGCTTTGTTGATTTGGCACTTAATATCTTCATCTGTCCCCCTAGTAGGCTTTTAAATTTTATCATTTTTTGATTTATAGCTTCAACAGAAGTTTTGTCATTGTTTTCACACTAAAAGTATCACTGCAAATAGAATCATTGTTGGCACCTGTAGGTGAAAATGTATCAGAAAATGACAAACTTGTAGTCAGCAGGATAATAAAAAGTACTAACTAGTGGTTGGCAGTCAATATGTTAAAAATCCAAAGAAAGTTGCTGTAGAGAAGAGAAGTCTTCTCCCAACAAATAAATCCTACCTATGATATCATAAATAATCCTTTATAAAAAAATGTTAAGTATTATAGATCATATCAAGTCCAAGATCTCTAACGCTTATATATTTCCTGTGGTACAATATGCTTTAGAGCAATGGTTACCAACATTTTCAACTTCATGGACCACTCAATGTATAATTTTAAATTTGGTGGACCACTAATATGAATTTAGAAAAAAAGGTAAATATATTTATATAATAATGATTAGAAAACTTATTTTATTAATATGAAATGCACCCATTAAAGGTAACAAAATTATACAGGGTAACCCGGATATAAGAGAGTTGTCGGGACCGAAGAAGAAGTCTCTTATATCCGGGTTTAGTCTATCTTATATACATTAACACTAATTTGGGACCAGAGAAAATTATATACATTAACACTAATTTGGGACCAGAGAAAATCTTTCTTATATCCGGGTTACACTGTAGTACAATTGTTTAAATAATATAAACTGAAAATTTGAATTTTGCAAGTCATGTTAGGTTATACTATGGACGGATGATGTCACATTTGTGTACTTGTGTAGTCACGTTTATTTTGAGATTATATAAGCTATTGAACATATATACCATCAATAATATATTTCGCTACTTGTATGAAGCTTCATAAAAATTGAAATAATGTCCCAATTTTTCAACAGACCGTCAAACATTTTACACGGACCACTGGTTGGTGACCATTGAACCTCTACGTCATTAAAGATAATAGAAATATTCAAAAACCATAATCTGCGTAAACAGAGAAAAATTGAGAAACTTCAACAAGTCATGTGGCTAGTTCTTATCACATCCATTGTCAAGGGTTCTGAAACTTTGGTGGTGGTGGTGGCTGGTTTCTCATACCTGAATACGCCTAAGGGGAATAGCCAATCCTGGTTACAGACGTCTTTTCAGAGAAATTTGTGTTTGTTCAATACCTATAGAGCCCAACTGTGATTCATACTGCAACTATGCTGAGTGGGCCTTAGTTACAGTTTCTGAGAGAGAGTGTATTATCAGGCATGATCAACACTCTGAACAAGATCAGTACACTCAAACCCTCGGTCACAATGACTGGTGACTTCATGCTAGTACAACTATCAACAGCTCCCAAATAGTTGTGTCTACACAATTTTACTCACAAGGCTTGATTCAACCAAGGGTACAGTTTTCAAACACTTTACAAAGGGGGAATGGGATGTTCCAGCATAGCCCATTTGGAAATGCATCACTGATTTGGCATGGCTGATTCGACATAGGAATTTTTCAGCAGAGGGACGACTAGGTGCCAGATTACTACCTTATCGTTATAGTCAAATTTGTTCTCTCTCATTTAGTAGTTAAGTTAGTATTTTGTCGTTATATGCCTGAATAGTCCAATTTAAGAAAAATTGGAGCATCGTACTTCAATTTGGAAATTTATTGATGCCTTACGGAGAGTTCAGAAAGGACGTGATGCATTTCTCGAAAAATGATCACAAAAAGATAAAATATATAATGACCACAAAAAGATAAAATATATAGGGATGCTGATGAACGAATCAAAATGTCATAATGGAAGTTAAATCATTAGATCCTTTTGAATTCCTGAAGGGTGTTGCTCATAATTATGAAATGAAGAAATAATTTCTAAAGTTAAACCACTTTACTAAGTTTTTAAATTTTTTTTTGAAATTCAATATTTTGAATTTAAGTTCTTAATTTACATTATTCCATTAGTATTTTAATAGAATCCTTAGTTCCCTAAATGAATAAAAAGTCATATAGAAATTTGGGTGTTTTCAATGCTTTTATATGTTTTTTCAGGGGTTGCTCCAGTCAAAGACAGTGACGTTGAAATAATCTGATGCCTAAATGGCTCTGTCAAATAGTCCATTTATTTTTCTGATGCTGAAACAGCCACACCAAATGGGATATGTTGAAATGTACCAAACCCTTCCAAAGGTGCCACACCCTGGGATTTCTTCCCCAGGCAAATAACATCTCAAGTCATCTTCCAGGTAAATCGACCATGATGAGATTTGAACTCAGGTATTATGATCAGAATGTTCTAACCAACTAGCCATGCACCTATATTATCTGAAAATTTATGAGTACAGCAAATAAACAAAATGTGGCCAATGCAAAATTTACCTTGAAGATCTGGTAAGTGGAAGAAAGAGAAGAATCCACTAACCTAGATGTTGGCATGATAATATATGTGAATGATCAAGCCTCGACTTAAAACATTTGAATACAGCCGCTCAAGATCGTTGGTTGTGGGGACAAATATCTCATGTGAGTTTGCAATCTGCTGCTGATGGAAAAAGCAATCAATGATGATTTATCATTCAAAATGTTAAAATAATCACTTATTCCTTTAGTAAATTCTAATTATTTTAAGATTTTGAATGTTAAAAATGTCTCTTATTTGTTTAATAAATCCTACCTCAAAAAATACTTGATAAATTACAAAAAGACTAAAAAAAAAAGTTCAAAATTAAACCTTTTAAGATTTTGAATGTTAAAAAAAATTCCTATTTGTTTAATAAATCCCACTAATGACATAAGAAATCCTTGACAAAGTCCAAAAAAAAAAAAAAAAAAAAGAGAAAATTTAAACATTTAAAGATTTTAAATGACATTAATAATCTTATTGAAACATTGCTCACAAAAATCAATATTGTTTTTACTTACATCATAATAGATATTTGATGGATGGTCCCTGGCTGCACATTGGTAACTTGGAGTCTTACAACAACTGTCAGGAGCTTTGTTATGCGTTTTTACATCTTCACGTAACCATCTGCTATATTTCCAGTCTTTATAAGAATCGGCACCACAACAATGAAACTAGAAAATCACAAAGAAAAAGAGTCACTTTTTTTAAAATTAACTCTAATAAATTAATGGGTTTACAATCAGTAAAGCAAATACCAAAAAATTTCACAATCTCTCTCAAGCAGAGAATATTTTTATTTTCATTTGATAATTTTTGTACTGTTGCTCCAATACAAGGCTCAAGAGCCACACAAGGTAGAAGATTACTGAATAAAGTTGTTCAATGGTGACTGTAAGAGGAGGAAGTATATGCAGGTTATGAAGCTATGTAGGATAGATAACAGTTGATTCTAGAACTTCAAATTCCAACTAAGTCTGTTGCATTCATTTTCTCACAAAAGCCCTTGGGAAAGGCATGAATTGATCTTTTCTTCCCCCAGCTATAGGTTAAATGGCATGGCAGACTTGGGTTTCCTGCCTTGTTTGGCAGCTAGTCTGGGAGAAGGATAATCCTGAATTCAAAATTGGTTGTGTGTAGAGCTGATAACTTTAAAAAAACACTAACAAATTCTTCACAACTGTAAGGTTTGGTTTGGTTTGTTTTGTAGCATACCAACCTCAACGAGTTATTTAATGCCAACAAGATTTTTATTGCTGGTAATATTTTTTCCTTAACTTTATAAATTTATGCGCATTAGCTGCCGGGCAACTAATGTGGATAAATTTATAAAATTAAGGTACCAAAGAGGAAAGCTCATCATAAAAATTATCAAGAAAACACTTATAGAAAAGGCAGAGGGGGAACCATGTTTTGGCGTTGGGAAAAAAAGTCTAACCCCACTCCATTATTAAAACCAATTAACATGAATATACCCCTTCAAAACATGTTAATGTATGCTATACATATACACTACAGGACCGGAGAGGGTGGAAAATGATTGTCAATGGAGTTCCAACCAACCATAGGGAGGTCAAAAGATGCTGATGATGATGATGATGATAGAGATTTCATACGTACTGTGGTGTGCATTTCATCAATGGCCTTTGTCTTTTCTATATCAAATTCATAATTCTCTAACATTGTGCTGTTCAAATTTCGCTTAATTTCTTCATGAATCTGAAAAGAGAAAAGAAATGCATGATAGGAAATTTAAAAAAAAATAAAAATAACTTTTTTTCATTTCTATATTCTCCTCCATTAAATGTGATTAACTTAAAACCTTATTTTCTACAGAGTTGGTATGTGACCAAATGATTAGAACATTAGCAGTCCGACCATGAAACTTGGATTTGAATTGCAATTTGAAGAAGATGAATTCTTGCTAATATTGTCTTGGAAATACAATCTCATCTTGCAGCACTATTCGGAAATACCTGTAAACCATATCACAGGTTGACCCAAGAGTTGTGAATGAAATTTGATAGATGGAACTCCTTGGAATCTATCTATCGATGGTTATGTTAGTGCAAAAGTCACAAGTGACTGTCACAGATGCTTTGAGCATACAGGCGTTGTTGAAAACTGCTGATCATAACAGTAAAAAAAATAAAATAAGAATAATCTAATATTCACCCAATACAAGGTCCAAGAGCCACTCAAGGTAGAAGGTTACTGTGTGGACTTGTATTAGCATTGGAAAGAACAAGCATTAGGAGTATAGAGCTGAAGCAAACTTTAGAAAAGACCCGGAAACCCAATCCAAAACAGAAAACAAGGGATAAATCTCTACTCCTGTCCAAAAGACTAGGTAGAAGTGATAACTGTATGATAGGTGAACCTATCTACTCCTATTCATGGAGGAGTGAAAAAAAATGAAATAAGTAGAGAATAAAATTTCAGAGTTCAGGCACAGACATTAGGAGTACAGATCTGAAGTAGACTTTAGAAGAAACCAGAAACCCAATCCTAAGCAGGAAACAAGGGATAAACCTCTACTCCTGTTCAAAAGACCAGGGAGAAGTGTGAACCAGACAATAGGCAAACCTATGTATTCCTATATGCTTGATCTCGCTAAAACTCTAAGGTACACTGAGCATAGTTGCAGTATGAAACTCTGGTTGGCGTTAGTGAATGTTGAAAAAACATATCTGCCTGAGCAGGCGGTTGCAACAGGGATTAGCCAGCCACTTTGGCAGACAGGTAGACTCAGAAAATGAGAGTGAGAGATATGCAAGATATCTATGTATAACTATTTACTAAGCCTGGCACATGAACAGAGAGTACCCAGCAAGGATTAAACTCTCTACAACAGTAATGATCTCTAAAACAAAAGGCCTATTTTTTTATCATTTTGTCATGATAAGCCTATTTAAAAAAAAATCATTTTGTAGATCACAGTAGAATAATTTTGGTTTATGGCCATAACAAATTAAAATATTGGTGTTCATTTGATCATCTAGGTTAAGCAATGTCAAGCCTGGTCTATATACCCAAACACATATTATAAGGAAAGTCAGTTATGTGCCATGTGTGATACATGCTTAAGTGATCATGTATCTTTTGATACATGACTGACGAGGCAGATTTTTTTCCCAAAGTAGGTTGCCATTTCTTTCTGTAGTAGACCAGTTGCCATCCAAAGCTACAGAATCCAGTCTGTGCTGCTGTTTACCCATAGCTGGGGGGAGAAGAGGAGGATTTATACCTTTCCTAAGGGTATTAGCATATAAGTGAATGTAATGGATTAGAGTGGAATTCAAACTTGGCTGCCTGATTCCTCAATCTGAGCCACTATCCATTATGCCACTGTGCCTCCCAGGAGGTACAGTGAAGTAATGAATAGTGGCTCAGATTAGGGAATCAGAGAGTTGAGTTCAGATTCCACTCGGATCCATTACATTCACTTATGTGCTAATGCCCTTGGGAAAGGTATGAATCCTCTTCTTCTCGCCCTGGCTATGGGTAAATAGCAGGACAAACTGTGTTCCATAGCCTTGGATGGCAACCAGGCTAGGAGAAAAAAAAACTCTAAATTCAAAACTGGCCTGTAGTCAGGCTATCTAACCCAAGAAACACCACTTCTACTGCAGCTACAGTACACATGGTGCACATATGACCCTGTGGGTCATGGGATAAAAAAAAATTATAAGAAAGAAAAATTAAATTTAAAAGGTTAAAATTTCAGTGCCCCCTCTCCTTCATGTGCATATGTAGTTACATCAATATAAACATTGATTCTGGTCCGATAATCATAGTTAAGCAACATCAAGCCCAGTAATTACTTAGATGTGTGACTACTTGACAACACAGGTGCTGCAAGCTTGTATGTGTGGCTGGTGTAATGGATAAGAGCTCAGAATTGGTAATCAGAGAGCAGAGTTTCAATTCCAGTCAGGTTCATTATATTCACTTATGTGTAGTCACCCTTAGAAAGGGGGTATATATCCATCTCCTCTCCCAACCCTATTATAAATTAACTAGATTAAAAGTTATCCTATCAAGTGACTTTTAATCTAGCTCTTATAGAGAGCTCTTGATTAGGTCTTCATCACAATAGGTAGGAGGAGTAGGTGTGATAGGCAACAATAAACTACAGGAGAACTCAAAATTGATTGCCACTTAATTTAAGACAATTTGATGTATGTAGGTCCTTACTTTCCAAACAAACAATTATTCTTATTTCATTGGTGGCTTTTGCTGGATTTCACAATTAATTTTGATTATTCCCAAATTTATTTCCAAGTTATAAAAATTGTTATTGTACAAAAATATTTGTCGCAAAAATCATGAAAAAAAAAAAAAAAATCGCAGTAACAAAAACTTGCGAATCCAAATTTCCAGGAACAGCAAATCCTAAAATAATTCTTACAATCTAAAAATATTTTCTGGTTTTAAATAACCTGCAAAAGGTTGATAAACTGTAAAAAACAAATCAATAAAAAAAAAAAAGCAGAATCATTGAATTTCTCAACAATTTATCTTGTATCTTTATCATTATTGAAATTTAATTTTAGTAAAGCTGAATCTGAATTCTTCCAAAAGTCGATACTTAATTAAAAACTACAGAGGTGAGCTAAAAAATAAATTTTTGACAACAAGTAAAATATATCCAAACATTTCTGATACTTACAGCTCCCTTGTACATGTAGGCCAAGACACCAGCAAGGGCTTCCAATAGGAAAATGAGGAGAAGGAACAACGTGTACTAGAATTTGAAAAAAATAAAGCAAAATGAAAATAAATGAAAATTATGATTTTACTACCTTAAAAGCTGCCCTATCTGGTGGCATTTAAGCTAGCTCCTTTGGAGGGCTCTTAATTGGGCCTTCGTCAAAATAGGTAGGGAGGAGTAGATGCGATGGGCAAAATTATACTACAGAAGAACTCAAAACTGATTGCTGTATTTAAGTATTGCATTAATATCTAAGCTTACCTTTGAAAAGTTCAACGATAATTCTTAATTAATTTAAAGACAATTTGATGTACGTGGGTCCTTACTTTCCATACAGGCAATTATTTTTATTTCATATGTGACTTTCGCAGGATTTCACAATTAATTTTTATTATTCTCAAATTTATTTCCAAGTTATAAAAATTGTTATCATACAAAAAAATTTATTGCAAAATCTCACGTAAAAAAATTGCCAAAGACAATCACAGTAATGAAAACTTAGGAATCTAAAATTTCAGGATCGTTGGTTTGAATCTGGTGCAGAATGTTTTTAATTTGCTCATGGAGTCAGCCCGATTCCAAAATGGTATGATAGGCATCGGCATCAAGGAGTAAAGTTGAAAAAGTGTGACACACTGACATTCGCATTCACTCTATAGATTTATTCTGGGACAATCTCTACAATTCTAAAATATTATTTTGATTGTTTGTGAAATGTTGATTTATATGTGAACTAAATTTGTGAACTGATTTATATATGAACTAAATTTTGACAAATGGTAATTGTTCTGATGAACTTTTCTCCATGGTACCTAGACTTTATAATCTGAAGTGCAGTACTAAATTGGCAGAAAGGTTTATTCATTTTACAGTTGAAATAGCAAGATGTAATTAAGCAATATACGGACAAGACAGTGATGATAGTCACTGTCTTGTCCATATATTGCTTAATATGTTGTAATTGACATCTTTGATAATGGCTTATGTAAGCCGAAAGCTTAGATTGTATTAAAAAAATATGGATCCATATTGTGAATTTCTTTCTTCATTCAATGATAATGTTATTAAACTTATCAGATGTTATAAAAAGAATTTACATAAAATAAATAGACAACACTTGTCTATATTATTTAATGAAACATTATATATATATATATATATATATATATATATATATATATATATATATATATATACACACATATACATGCACAGATGAATAATAAAACTTTGATTAGGTTAATCATACATATTACTTGCCAAATATAACACATTTCTTCACAGACCATTCTCAGACCACTTCAGGTGAAATTTTATTTCACACAGAATTTGGTAGTCCAATCTATGAAATTCAGTCTCTGGTGTGGAGTCTTCCTGATGTCTTGTGGAATCTGTTGTTGGTCCATTTTATTTCCAGTATAGAATTACTAGATTCAGATAACAAATCAAACTACATTTGAAAATCCAGTGCTACTAAATTTTGAATTGACTTTCTTCTCATGATTGGACCAAGTTCTTCTCCTTCAGGTCATCAATGATCATGGCTCTCTACAACTTCCTGTCCTTTGCATCTTTCAATAAATTTTGTCTTTTCACTATCTCTCCCAAACCTGCTCTGCTATCCATTCACTCCAGCTTGACAGTTAGTTTATGCTTTCTTTTCCTCTCTTTCTTCCCTTCAATCTGTTCTGTGAGTATCAAATTCACCAAGCCCTCTTTCCTTAATATCTGCCTTAGAAATTTGAACTGTCTCTTCCTGATATTAAGTGTAAGTGTACTTTTTGTTTCCATTATCTTTAGAACTTCATCATTGTTCACATGTTCAGTACATGGAGTGATATTATTTTTGATTAAACTTTGAAAAGTGATCTAATTTTAATATATATATATATATATATATATATATATATATATATATATATATATATATATATATCCTATTAGCAACCAATAAAACTGTCAAAATGACTAAGGAGGGAATTCTGTGACTCATGTATCTCCCTAGTCTCCATTTTACAAACAATTTGAAAGCGGGCATTTGACAAACACAGTAGCCGACCAAAATCGACGATAAAATGATAAAAAAAAATATAATAAATAAAAAAACAAATGAAAACTACAGATAAAGTTCATTTTTTTCATAAACAGTCATTCACTCCTATAGTTCACTGCTACTAACAAGCAGAAATTTTTTTTCTCCTAGAAAAATGTTTTTATCCTGATGATGGCCATGCTGGCCAAAACTAGTTGAGGAACCTAATTGAAATAATAAAACGAAAAAAATATTAATATACAACCCAGTGTGTCTGGAAATTTTAATTTTTCAATATTTTTTAATGCTCAAAACATACATATATATGATTCAATTTTTTTGTTGAACATGCCACAGACCCTTTCCCTGTTGTATTCACATGAATACAAACAGTGCCAGTAAAGTGGTCAAGTTATTTTACTACTTCAGGAAGCACCTGGCTCCCTTCCTCCTTCTGCTATGCTTTATCTTTCCAAGAATTAGATCAGACCAAAAATGGAGCCATATCTAGCCTGGAGCTGCACGATCCTCACTTGCTAACCTTAAGAGACAATTCTCTTCAACAGCCTCTTTCCCTCAGT
The DNA here is from genome assembly GCA_903632075.3 of Acanthosepion pharaonis. Classification (NCBI taxonomy): domain Eukaryota; kingdom Metazoa; phylum Mollusca; class Cephalopoda; order Sepiida; family Sepiidae; genus Acanthosepion; species Acanthosepion pharaonis. The sequence goes on along the minus strand of CAHIKZ030001507.1, from coordinate 285,871 downwards.
TTTTCCACAAAGTATGCCAAAATATGCTTTTCAGCATCCCATCACAAAAATATGGTTAACATTTATTTATATTTGCTAATTTTAAAGTGCTCTATATTCATGTTTGAGACAAGATAGCTACAATAAACAATTTCTTTTAGATGAGACTGAAGAAGGTTTCCTCATTATTATTCATTCAGTTAATGTATTTTATGCTGTTGTGGTCACCACTCTCCTCTGCTGTAATTTTGGTTCATGCCGACATTTGAGGCAGAATAGTGCAATGGCTTGCCAGTTCCTTTGCATCGGGATGTCTTCTCAGAAGTTCCTCTACCCACTGGTAAAGCCATTGACATCTGAGACACAGCTCATACACCCTGGCTGGTGACTGGCCGATGGCTACTTGTCACAAGCCGGTTGTGAAGTGGTGTCCATCTTCACTGGTTAGGTCAGGAAACACTTCCTAATATTCTCACACAGTCTAGCCAGCAGGTTGAAACTGTTGACCAGGGTGTGGCCAATGTGACTTCTTGGAGCCATGTCTGAGAGTTGGATGTAGGCTATGAATCAGTAACATCCCAATTCACCTGAGTAAAACAGGATCAACTGCTTCACTGCAAAGATACTGCTACTGGTGATAAGCCCATATACCCCAAGGAGGTTTAAGGGGCATAAATCACTCAACTGAATATAGATACAATTAAACCAGTACTGGGCTTAAACTATTTAATAAAGGCTAATGCATGTGGGAAGAGTCCATATTTCTTTTCCCCCCTGGGTTTGTAATAGACGTTTATCTATCACAAAATAAGGAAAAATTGGAGCAGGTGTTATACTTACCAACAAAAGTAAAAATCTGATATCTTTGGCTGCTCCGCAACATCCAATCAGCCCTACAACAATGATCATTCCCCCTGAGGCAAGGAGAAGGTACGTGGCTACAGGGAAGGTACCAGTTTCCAGGAGGGCAATGTAATGATGCTTCTCTCGGACTAACCAAATTCCAATTGCTAGTAAAACAATACCAGAAATCTGAAAAAGGATTGTAAATAAATATTGAAATACATAAAATCTCATACCATTTTTTTTATTTTTCTCAGTGGCTAATCTAAAGTAAACACATTAAACTTTGTTTAACCTTTTGAGCCCTGACCACCACTTTACCAGTGGTAGAGAAAAATGACATAATGTCCAGCCACAGGTTGAATGGTGGGTAAACATTTGTTACTATTTTTATATCTACCTTGAAACATTACATACCAATTATTTGTGAATTCATTTTGATTTCTTAACCCTTTTAGCCCTCACCACTGCTTTACTGGTGGTAGAGAAAAATGACGTAATGCCCAGCCACCCATTGAACGGTGGTAGAGAAAAATGAAGTAATGCCCAGACACCGATTGAACGGTGGTAGAGAAAAATGATTTAATGCCGAGACACCGATTGAACGGTGGTAGAGAAAAATGACGTAATGTCCAGCCACCGGTTGAATGGTGGTAGAGAAAAATGACGTAATGTCCAGCCACCGGTTGAATGGTGGTAGAGAAAAATGACGTAATGTCCAGCCACCGGTTGAACGGTGGTAGAGAAAAATGATTTAATGCCCAGCCACCGGTTGAACAGTGGTAGAGAAAAATGACTTAATTCCGAGCAGCCGGTTGAATAGTGGTAGAGAAAAATGATTTAATGCCCAGCCACCTGTTGAACAGTGGTAGAGAAAAAATGACTTAATACTCAGCTACCAGTTTAACTGTGGGTAAACATTTGTAACTATTTTTATATCTACCATGAAACATTACATACCAATTATTTGCAAATTCAGTTTGATTTCTTAACCCTTGGAGCCCTGACCACCGCTTTACTGGTGGTAAAGAAAAATGACAATGCCCAGCCACCGGTTGAACAGGGGTTAAACACTTATAAGTATTTTTATATCTACCGTGAAACATTACATATCAATTTTTTGCGAATTTTGACTCAGGATCTCAAGCAGAAGGGTTAAAATTGTTCAGGGATGCAGGGCTCAAAGGGTTAATTTAAACAATATGTTACAATCATATTTACTCTGAACATGCTTTGTTATGGTCTAATGGTCATCAAACTTGTAGAACATTATTAATATATTTATCCTGGGTGCTTCATAACGATGGCCTTGTACTTAAGCTAAGCAAACAGATTAAACTTTCATTTTACCATCTAATCATTTAAAGTAAATAACCTGAAAAAAAATAAAAATAAAAATTGATATTTATGAATGATCTTCTATATGCCATGTCCCTTCAGAACGTTGGTAATCATAGCTCTCCACAATTTCCCATCCTTTGTAACTCTTAATAAATTTTATTTGTTAAAAAAAAAAAAAAAAGATGCAAATACATTAACACTTACAATATTTTTTTAATGGTAATAATGTGTTTGCATTTTTGTGCTTTTGGCATTAGGGTGTATTTATAGAAATAACATTGAGTTATCATTCTGGGTATGACGATAAACTACATCTGGCAGCAAGGCCTCTGATTGGGAGGTTCTGAGGAGCATGGAACCAACTCTTAATTGCTGTTGTTCCCTGGTCCACCCTGATCCATAATGGTAGCACCTGTTAGGCTCCCAACTATGGGCAAACAGTAAACCAAACATTTAACCCCCAAACTGGGGTCAAAACACTACAAAAGTATAAAATACATTTTTATAGTAAAAATACCAGCAATACATTTTCATAGTAGAAGAACTAACAGCAATACATTTTTTGTAAAAAAAAAAAAAAAAAAAAAAAAAATTACCAGCAATGCATTTTAAAAAAAATATCTACAAAAGAAATTACTAATGCTCCCAAGAAAATTAAATTTTGGCATTAAATGACCCATAAGCAACAGAGATATGGTTCTACAGAAGGATGCTGAGAATATCATGGACAGAGCATGTAAGCAATGAGGAAGTTTTGAGGAAAGTGTAAACAATAAGGATGATTATACTTAGAATCAGAAAAAAAGCTGTAGGGATTTAGATATAACCCCTTGACTAGCAATCAAATATCCCAGGTGAGCTAGTGCCCTCGGCACATAAGAGAGATAGTCTGGACCTGAGAAATGGTTGAAACATGACATGCTGTAACCAACATCTAGACTCACACGAATGGTGGGGGGGAGATATTCCTAAATAGTAACCCATGACCTCAATTTATATTAAAGGCAATCTTCTAGAGTATGACCATCACATATTTGTGTCATGTCTTATTGTCGTTTGCCTTGTTACTGTTAATAAAATAGTAAATGTATTTTGCCACCCCTCTTTTCATTTCCATCAGTACCTCATATATCTACTGGGTGTAACAGCAAAATTGTCCAAATCGTGTAACAGCAAAATTGTTCAATTGTTACATTAAGCTTTGAACTGTTGTATCCTAGAAATGATTAAAGATATCTTACTGAAATTTTCTGAGATTTTTGTAACACTACTGGACTCTACTGTCAACAATAAGAATGAATAATTACTCTCCAAGCTTAACAGGAGAAGTGCGATGAGATCGATCATAAACGAAAATGATATGTTCATCATTAATTATTCATAGATAAGGATCGAAAGCTCATAAAGGATTAAAATAAAGTTCAAATATATATATATATATATATATATATATATATATATATATATATATATATATATATATATATATATATATATATATATATATATATATTCAGGATCATTTTCCATTTTATTCAAGATCAACATCACCCTCTCTCACCTTCTAATTTTCTGTCCTGGGGTAACAAGCTGACTCACAGGTTTCACGTACGATTTCATTTTCAATTCTTTTTTTAACTGCTCTTTGGACTGTCGTAGCTGAAATTCCTCTCTCACATGCCAAACATTATATGGATTGAGTTGGATCTTTTCTAATTGATCTCTTTAGTGCAAATTCTTCAACTTTTTAACAAGAAAAATCTAAAGTTGATGTTAAAAATTGCCACAAAACATTGTTGATTTATTTAAAATGGAATGATCTATTATGATATGTCTTTAATTAGTATTTATTTAAGATTAAATAATCTATTATTTGTATTGATTGTATTTATTTTCTGTTTCTAGTTGAATTGGTCACCTATATTGCATGTGTCCCATTATTGTACATAATTAGGTTACAATAAAATTTGTATTTTACATGAACGCTACCTTCTGAAAATTGAGATGTAATAGAGTGGGAGGAATTTATCATAGATTTGGGATGTGGGGCATGAGACCCTAGCACTGACTCTGGTCTCAAGTCTCATTGGTGAGGAAATTGCCAGCATTCACTACCATCTGGATTTGTGATATTATGTTAATGAAATGTTTATGTATCCTTTATTATCTGTTTGCATAATAAAACCTTATCCCGCCATTATCTTCTATTTTGAGCAAACTAGAACACCATTAGAGTAATTGGCATTGGATATACATCCGGAGACTTTCCAAAATAGTTTGTAATTGGAAAGAATTTGTACAAGGTCACTCAAAACTAAAGGTTGCCAACACGCACAAGCATTTGGAACATCTTGCCTATGCACTCAGCTCTATTGGTTTATATAAACACCCACAACACCCACAATTGGTCGGAAAATAAATTTGCATACCATGACTATTTCTCTATCATTAAGCCTGAGATATGGCTATGGATATGGCAAAGGATACAAGTAATACATAGATGTTTCGAGTGGCTCTCATTACAACAACTAGCTTCGTTCATTCTCTTCTGTAACCTATGGACTTCATTAGTATTTCACTCCTCGAAGCTGATGTATGTTTTGGTTTTACTCCCTCTTGTTTTCTGCATTTACTTACTCATAAGTCTTCATTAATTAGTAGCTCATCTTTCCTATCAAGACAGCTCAGAACCTAGATCGAAGACCCTTTGGGAATACCAAGTGCTGTAACCTTGGATGTGCAGGTGGTGTAATGGATAACAACTCAGAATTGGAACTCAGACAGTTGAGTTTCAATTCCTATTAGGTTCTTTATAGTCACTTACATGCAAGAACCCTTGAGAAAGATATGAATCTATGTCTTCTCCTCCCAGTTATGCAACAATTTAAGTGCCTCCAAAAACGCAATATCTAAAGGTTTAAAATGTATTTTAAAAATGAAAAATCTTTCTTGAAGCTTTTTAGTTTTAATTTCAAGCTAATAAATTAAATTTAATATTTCCAATAAGCAAAATATTTTCCTGTATTTCAAAATAATTTAAATTAAATGGAAGGAGTTTCTTTTTTTAGTTGTAAGTTATATCATCGAGAAAATTTATAAAAATTTCTAAGATTTAAACATTCTGAACTAAAATCAAATACTGTTATGGTGAAACACACCTATTCTATAGTTAATAGACTCTCCCACCTAATATAAGTAGAAGTAGTAAGGGAAACAAGGGTCAGTCGATGTCGGATGACAGTAGTTGACAGTCGAATATGAAAGTAGTCAGCGACCACAAAAAGATTACTCTGCGTAATACCTATTATATCAAGTTCCTAACGTTTTGTATGTCGAACTATTTTAGGACCAATTTAGTACAAATACAAGCCTACAATGCAAAATAACTCCACAACAAATATGTTATCTGCTTGAAACACAATAACACAAACTAAAACATTCTTTTCCTTGCTTTGCTTTCTGCAAAGTCAAATAAATATGAGTTTGTTATATTGCTATCATTTCAGTTGATCAATCTACTTATAACATCTAGCTTGAGGGGCTCTAGGTTGCAGCCTATATTAGCCAACCCTAATCATGAGGATGGTGATAGTCTGTGATTTTTTACATGGCGATTACGAAAAACTTTAACTTAACCCATTAATACCTACCATGAAATTCAGTATTAATTATAAAAATAAAAATCTGATAGTGATTATCATTTTTATAAGAAATCTGGTATTATAGACTTATTAGATACCACTAAAGAAACACAATACCTAAGATTTGATCTGAATTTTTGAAAATTAAAAATCTTGAAGCTTTTTAGTTTTAATTTCAAACTAATAGATTAAATTCATTATTTCCAATAAGCAAAATACTCTACTTTTCTGCATTTCAAAATTAATTTTAATTGATTGAAAATTTTTTTTTTAAAAATCAGTAAAATCGGCCATATTGACAAATCTGTCAACACAGCATAATTCTCTTTATTAAAATATCTTTCAAAAATAAAATATACATTTTCTAAGACTTTATTTGAGGATATTTAGCTGATTTAAAGTTTAATTAATCTGATTTGAAACAAATATTACTTGGTGAATAAGTAGAGCTTGTATCAGTAAATCATTATTATCTTCAAAAAGCTCTTTTTTTTTTTTAAGCATTTTACCCCAAGCAAGGCAGGAGTGCCACTAGCACGTAAGGTATTACAGAGAGTGAGAGCAAGAGTAAAGAGGGGTGTTTGAGGAAAGGATATAGAGAAGGACGGGAATCTGGATCATAGAATCAGAAGATGTCGATTGACATTATGTTTGAATATTTGATGATTATATCTATCAGGGAAGAAAGTAGGAGAAAGGGAGTTTCACTGGCAGGAAGTTTTTTTTTTTTTAAGCGTTTCACCCCAAGCAAGGCAGAAAGCCACTAGGAAACAAGGGGTTACAGAGAGTGAGAGCAAAAGTAAAGAGGAGCGTTTCAGGAAAAGATATAGAGAAGGACGGGGATCAGGATCAAGGCATCTGGAGATATCGATTGACATGACATTTGAATATTTGAAGATTATAGCTATCAGGGAAGCAAGTAAGAGGAATGGAGTTCCACTGTCAGGAAGTGCAAGAGAGGAAGCAGTGGGAGTAGAAGAGGCAGTTACATTTAACTGTTTCGACAGTGAAAGGGTGGGACCGAGATGCCAACCTCATAGCATGCTTAAATTCATGCAGTTGGGGTACCAGTGAAAGTAGGTTGTCAGAGCAGTTGCCATGAAAATATTTGTAGAAAAGACAGAGGGAAGTCACATCCATCTGTGAGAAAGTGACTGGAGTCGAAATGCCAGGTCAGGACCTGTCACATTGCAGATTGGATTTTGTCGAGAATCTCGAGATGAACAGCAGGGAAACCAGACCATATATGAATACATAGTATTCAATGCAAGGATGAAAGGTTGATTTGTAGATTTGAACAATGAACTCGGAGAAAAACCTTCGGGTGCAAAACAGAGAACCAAATTTCCTTGCAGTAAATGAAGATTGAAGTAGATTGATTTAAAATAACCTGCAAATGGTTGATAAGCCATAAAAAACAAATCAATCTTTTTTCCTCTTCCAAATGTATCCAATGAATTGTAGTCTTCTAATCCATGTTGATTCCTTCATACTTTTGTTGGTTTCATCTTCTTCCCACCACAAGCGATATATATATATATATATATATATATATATATATATATATATATATATATATAAAGAACAGTAAGATATATAATCTGGTGTTCTTATTGATATTTTTATTTTTACAAAACAGTGCTCAGTGTAAATTTACAGAGCATAGATATTATAAATTAACTGATTTAAAATATGTTTTTTTTCGCTACACAGTAATAACCATGTTTCAAAAATGGAAGCATTAGTTCTGCTTAACTTCAAGCAAATATTCCAATATTCACTTGAAGATAAAACAGAATTAACGCTTTTAATTTAATTATATAATTAAATTTAAAGTTTTTAGCTTCCATTTTTGAAACATGGTTATAACTGTGTATTAAAAATTTTTTTTAAATTCAGTTAATTTATTTATTATATATATATATATATATATATATATATATAACATTCTTTTATGCCATCAAATATATCACTCATCTTCTTTGTTTGGCTTTCACACCATGGAGTAGCAGGCTTCCCACTGTGGATTGTAAGAAACTTATTTTCAGATGGTTTTTGGCAATTTGACTTCCATACCCACTCCATTTTGTTTTGTGCACCCCAGGGCTTGCCCAACTGTGATCTCTATGTCCTTCTCACTTGACTGAATCCAAACAGCTAGGTACTTGAAGGTGTCTACTTGCTTCAGTTTATTTCCTTCTAATGTGATAATTAATTTTACCCTCTGGTTATTATAATAAAGATAGATAGATATTAGATCACAAGATGTATTCCTGATATAAATATAAGTATAGCCAGTATTTTTTACCTACATTTTATTGTGCAAACATGACTTGCATAATATATTCCTACAGTGTAAAGTGTATAAATATATTCCACATGCTCATAAATATGTCTTACTCATATATTATGCATGAATCATTGTCTTCTAATCTCTCTCTCCCTCTATATATATATATGTTGTAATGACAAAAAGTACACAGGTGTAGACTTTAAGAAAGTTCTATTCAACTGAGACTACAAGGTTCATGTATAGTGTCCTTTTATAGTCCCAGTAAACAGAAATAGCTCTCTCAAAGAGGAGAGTAACAAAACAAGGGGAGACCACTCTTGATTATTCATAACATATATATTATTATTTTTTTATTATATATGATTATGATAAAAACATTTTTAAATCATTACACAAAATCTTTCATGTTTCAATACTATGATTGTACTTCCTCAGGCAATGGTTGGTAACTGGTGACAAAATAATTTTATAGGGAAAAATAAAAAGAAAAACAATTGTTTTCCGAAAGTTAAGGGTTAGGGGAGCATAAAGTCTATTTTTAAATCTGACCTTATGCCCCCACCACTTAACTTTTGGAAACGATTAGTTTTTAAATTTCCCTAAAAAATCAGTTACCAACCATTGTCTGAAGAAGTACAATCATAGTATTGAAACATGAAAGCTTTTGTGTAGCGATGTAAAATATTTTATTATAATTATAATAAAAATATAATAATAATATATTGCTCTACTTTGTATTGAGCACATTTTTTTAAAAATGCTACAAACTGGGAATTTTTACTCCATTTGTTCTTTCTCTCATTTGGATATACACGCACACATATGTATATATTTACATATATATTCACATATACATACACATGTATACATTGATTTACTAAGCTTAGATGTAGCACAAGGTCAAAAATATGGAGTACCCAGTGAAGATTGAACTCACTGTTCAGTCATAATTGATCTAGCAAAACAAGCTCACTGTTACACCCTATTGAATTGCCCCATATACATATATGTATATGCATATACATACATACACGCATATAAGCATATTCATAAACATTCATGCATATACACATACATGCATACGCACACACACATAAATATGTGGATGGGTACCTTGTCATGGTTAGCAAACTTGTCTTACTAGAACAATTACAAATTTGTATTGAGTTCAATCCTAACTGGGTGCCCCATACATTTGGCCTTGTGCCACATCTCTGGCAAGCTTAGAAAATAATCATGCACACATATGCATATGTATATCCAAATATACACATATAGATATATACATATCCAAATATATACATACAGGTATATACATATCCAAATATATACATGTTTAAAGTAGGGCATAGAATCCTGACAGTTTTGAAGAAATTTGACAAATCAAAAACAGCTTCATTAAAACTGGATCTGATTTCACCTTTCTAGGTTTCATCATATCCAAAAATAATAGAAAGAAACATGTGTGTATTTGTGTTTATACTTTAAAAATAAATCATTTGTTTTTTTCCCTAAGCTGGCATTTCGCATGATGAGAGAAAAGAATGAAAATGAGTGGCTTTCAAAAAAAGACGTTAATATTTCTTCTGTATCTTTTCTTTATAATTCTTAGTTCATGTTGAAAGTGGTTTATATATTTTTCCCAGCCATTTTGTATTGAATTAAAGGTAAATCCTCATCTCATTTTCAGAATGACTTGAAAGCAAGAAATTCATAAGGCCTTTTCTGAAATGATTCCAAGGCAAATCCCCATCCAATCCTTCAAAATGGGTTGAAAGTAAAAGATTTATGATTTTAGGTCTATTCATGTGTAAATGCATAAGCAAATCTAGTGTCAATGAAACAGTTTTCCATTTATCAAATTTCTTTGTTGAGATTCTATATCCTATTTTAAACACGTATTGTCTACTTCAAAGGACATCATACATGAAAACTTTTTCCACTTTGTCATATATTTTTCAATACTGTTAGTGATATATATAGAAATTTATATATCATTATCACACATATATTGCATCAAATTTTATTTTAGTTGATACTAGCAGTAGAGCCCGGCGTTGCCCGGGGATGTAACAGTAAGAGATAGATCAAGTATCCATCATCACAAAGACTGAAAAATAAAATTGACAAAGATTATTGTTTAAGATTGACAGACATGCATGTCTTAATTAGTTTTTTTTTGTTTTTTTTAACGAATTGGTCAAACCCAAACTCAAACAAAAACATTGTTTTCAATCGTTGTGAGTCTATCGATTGAATAGAATTTTATTATAAACAATTGTCTTGTAAATGGAATTTTTAAAGCATTCTGAATGTAAAAATAAAGAAAAAAGGGTGCAAGACAATAAGAAACACTACCTGCCAAAAAAAAAAGTGACAGTTTTGTTGAAATCAGTTGAAAAATGTAGGAAATCCGATCCCATATATAAATGAACACACACACCCACACACAAACAACCTGGGTTTTATAATAAGTAAAAGTCGATATGAGTTGTCCCCCTTTTTGTGCAAAAACAATTGTGTTTTTCAATTTTTGGCGCTGTTAGAACCACCGCAAGGTAATTTTTATAGTCCTGTGAAGTTTTGTTGAAATCAATTGAAAAAATGTAAGAAATCCAATCCATATATAAAGCATTACAGACACACAATAAATCTCTTTATTTATACTTCATTGTTTTTTAATTCTCACACACAGTTTAAAGTAAAAATAAAATGGGGTGTATATTACGAATAGGTGTATCCACTAATAAAATTTGAATGAATAAAAGTGTTAT